>MU392199.1:250916-300488 GCA_022578495.1 Nemania sp. NC0429 | reverse complement strand
ATAATTATAATTTATATTTTTTTTATTTTATTTTATTTTAATTTTTTTTTATAGCTTAATAATATTTGCTTTATATTTTTTAATTTTTTTATTATATTTGCTTTTATAGCTTTTATTACGCTTATATTTATTTTTTTTATTTTTATTAAAGTTAAAAAGTATAAAACACTAATAGCTTTTTATATTAGCTTAATATTAAAAGTAAAAAAGTGGCAGCAGCATACTAAAAACGATTAATTAATTAAATATAATAATATAATATTATAGTTTTTTGCTAAAGCTAGAGTTTTATTTAATAAGTTTAAATAAAAACTTTTTTTAAAATATGTTAATAACTTTAGTTTTATATTTACCGCTTATTATTAAAAAAACTTTGCTATAAAGCTAAATAAAAATAACGTTATTTTTATATAAAGCTTATACTATTTATAAAGTTTTTTTTTTTTATAATAACTTTAATAAAAATTTTAAATCCAGTTTTATATAGCAGTAAATAATAATTTTTTATTAAAAGCAGATTTAAATATATATATAAATATTAACTGCTTTTTTTATATTAATAATTAATAAATTTAATTTAAAATGCTTTAACCTAGCTATTATAATAAATTAAAATATTTTCTGCTTATTTGTTAGCAAAATAAATAAAACTTTAATTTAAAAAAAGCTTAATTTAAACTTTATAATATTAACGCCGTTTTTAAAAATAAAAATTTTTATAAAAATTAAATACTTTTTTTAGCGCAGTAAAAGCATTAAAAATATTAATCTTTTTTAAAAACCTTTTAAATTAGTTATTTTTTTATTTTTTAATAAAAAGCTTAAAAAATGTTTTAAATTTATATTAATTAATTAAAATAAACTAGCTTTATTTACTAGCTAATTAGTATATATTATAAATATTATTATTAATTAAATTAAAAATAAATTTATTTAAAAAGCTAGCTATAAAAAATATAAGCTTATTTTTAATAGCTTTATTTATATTATATATTTTAAAAAGAAATTAAAAGTTTTTAACTTTGCTAGCAGTAAAATTAAAGTTAACCCTGCTATTATTATATTATTAACTAAAATTTAATATTTTAATAAATAAATATTTATAAAAGCTTAAATAAAAAAACTAAGTTTTATATAATTTTAAAACGCAGGCTTTACGCCGGCAAATAATTATTTAGCTATTAAAAATAAATTAACTGTTGCTTTATTTAATAAAATATTAGCTATAGCTATAAACGTCGAATTTATTAATATTAATATTATTTTATTTTTAAATAGTTTAAAAAATATATTAAAACGCCGCTTATTTATAAGCAAAATAATAAAAATAATATTAACTAAGTTTAATAAAGCAATATAAACAGCGATTATAAAAATATATTTATTAATAAAATAGCATTAAATAATATTAATATAAATATATAACATAATAAAATATATTTTTATATATTATTAACTAATATTAATATAATTTTATATATAGTTTTAACTTTATATAAAAAACGGTCTTACTTTAAAGTTAAAAAAAGTATTTTTTAACACTAGCTGCTTTATTATTTTAATTTAATTTAATTTTTAATAATAAACAGGCTTTTAAAGCGACCTAAGCGTAAAAAAGTTAAATAAAAGCTATTAGTTATGCTTTTTTATAAAATGCTAATTTTATTAAATAAGCTCGGGTTTATTTGTTTATATTTAATAATAGTGTGCTAAATATATTATATATTATAATATTAAACTATATTATTTTTTTTATTATTAATAAAACGTTATTTTATTTGCTTTATATAGTTTTATTAATTATATTTTAATATTAAATTTAATATAAAAAAAGTTTATATTATAATTTAAATTTTTATTACTTTATAATATTAATAAAAAGTTTAATATATAAGCTTTTTTTTTTAATTTTAATTAATTATATTTTATTATATTATAATAAAATAATTTATTAAAATAATAAAATAAATATTTAAAACCGGTTTTATTATAATAATAATTAATATAAAATTTTTAAAAAATATTATTTTACTATATTAATATAATAATATAGCTAACTTATAGTCTATAACTTTTATAATATTATAAGCACGCCGTTTATAAAAAATAAATATTTTTAGCTATTTATATTAATACTGTTTTTAAGTTTACTTTTTTTTTAATATTAAATATTTTTTTATTATAAATATTGCTTATTAAAAAGCAGTAAAAAAATAAGTAAAAAAAAAAATAAAAGCTTAATTTTATAAAAAATAAATCTAACTGTTTAGCTAAATTAAAATATATATAATATAAAGTTTTTTATATTATATATTTATAAAAAATAAATAAAAAAGCCGGCAATATAAAAGCAGGCAATGCAAGCGAAGTAAACAATGCAGGCAATATAAATAAAATAAACAAAGCGGGTAAAGCAAGCAAAAATGCTAAAATAAATAATAAAAATAATTTAGTTTATATTAATAAAATATTTAATTATAATATATTTTTAATAAAAAAAATTATAATAATTATTTTAGCTTATAAAAAGCATATTTAAAAATATAAAAATAATATTTAAAAACCTTTTTTAATAATAATAAAACGTATTTTTTATATATAATTTAATAAAAGTTAATTTAATATAAAATAAATAAAAACTAAAAAGTTAATTTTAATAACTAAATATATATTATTTAAAAAAGTGCTAAATTATAAAATAAATAAATAAAAAAAATAATAGCATAATAAATCTAATTATATATAAACAGCTTAAAAAAGTTTATTTTTTATTTGCTAATAACTTTTTTTATATAAGCATATATACACAGTTTATACATTAAATATTATACTAATATATAAATATACTAACGTATATAGTATATATTTTAATAAAATATATATATTATTTATTATATTTATTATATATAGCTGCAAATTATTTTTATATATTAAAAAAGCAGTACTTTTAAGCTAAAACACTACGGCTTAGCGGCCAGGTATATTTTATACTATATATAATTAAATATAGCAGTAAATTGTAGCTAAATTAGCAATAAATTATAGATTATATATAATAATAAATTATAAATTAAAAATAACAGCAGATTTTAAACTAAAAATAGCTATTTATTTATTTAAACGGCTGTATAAAAAAATAAATAAATTAAACGCATATATTTAAATAACTATAAGCTTTTATTTAAAGCTTAGCTTAATCTGCCGTAGTAATATAGCGATTTAATATATATAACTTATTTTATAAAGTCTAGTAGCAAAAGCGTTTTTATAACCTATAATATTATATTTTGCTTATATAAATATAAGAAATATTTTTAGTTTTAATAGTTTTAATTAAAATAATATAAATAATAAAAATAATTAAAAAATAAATTAATTATTTAGTTAGTTATTTAATTATTTAATTATTTAATTATTTAATTATTTAGTTATTTAATTATTTAATTATTTAATTATTTAATTATTTAGTCACTTAATTATTTAATTATTTAATTATTTAATTATTTAATTATTTAGTTATAGTTTAAAAAAAACGGCTATGCTAAAGCAAAATAAAATAATATATTATTAGCTTTTAATTAAACTATTTATACTATTTTATAGTATATTAAAGTTATGCTTATTTTTATAATTATAAAAAAGCTTGCTATAATTATAAAATAGCTTGCTAAAAAGGTTTATTAAGCTTTAAATATATAGCGAGTTATATTAAAGTTTTAGCTTTTTTAAATATACTATGCCGACAGGTAAATGCTATAAAATAAGCTAGTTTAGCTAGGTTTAAATAAGATATATATATATAAATTTCGTTTTAAATTATTAATAGCTTTTTAAAAAAAAAGCTAACATTTTAACATTCTGATTTTTATTACTATTTTATTAGCAATTTATTAATTTTTTATATATTAAAAACTAAAGTTAATAATAATAGCTATTATTAGCTAATAATAAAATTAAAATTATATAGTTAAAAATTTTTATAAGTTTAAAAATGTTAAACTTTTTTATATAAAGTTTATAAATGCTAAGCTAACTAAAATTATAGCCTAATATGCTTAGCTAGACGAAAGCATGGCTTAATATGTCTAGCTAGTTAAAATTATAAGCTAAAATGTTAGGCTAACTAAAAATATAAGCTAAAATGTCTAGCTAATTAAAAATATAAGCTTAAAAATATTTTTTAAATATTAGTTATAATAAAATCGGCTATTTACTGCTAGGTTTTAATAAGCTTAAAAATACGTTTATTATAAATATAGCTTTTTTTAATATAATTATATTTTTATTATATGCTATATTTATATAAATTTTTATATATTAATATATATTTGCTAATATAATTTTTATAAAAATTTATAGCAAATTTAGCCTTTTTAAATATATAATTAAATAATAAAAATTTAGTAAGCTTTATTTATAAAAAAATATATAAGCTGTTTTAATAATATATAATTTATATATTTAGTTTTTTTTTTTAATTTAAGCTTTAACTTTATTACTAAATAATAATTTTATTTAAATTTTTAACTTTTAATAAATATATAAAATTAAAACATATTTAATTATTATGTTTATTTATTAATAAAAAGTTAAAATAAACTATATACTTATTATTTTTATAATAAATAACTAAGCTTTAATGCTTATAGCTTTTAAATAAATAAACTAATATTATAATAAACTTGGCATAGCAAATATTTTTATAAAAAAAAGCCAGCATTAATAATATATATAAAAGCAGATTTTTTATAAACATAGTTGCTAATATTAATGCTATTAATTTTAACGGTATAATAAAGCGTAATTTTATATTAATTTTATAAAATATTAAATAGCTTTTTTTTTTAAAAGTCGAAATTAAAAACTAATTTATTAAAAATAAAATATAAAATAAAAAATATCGCTAAATAGCTTTTAGCTATAAACGCGATTTATTAATTAGTTTAAAACTTTTTATAATAAATATAGCTTTAGTTAGGTTTTTTAATTAAATAATTTTAATATAAAGTTTTAATAAAAATTAAAACGCTAGCTTTTATACTAAGCTATAATTAAATTAAACGGTTTAAATAAATTTATAATAATTAAATAACCGTTAGAATTTTTATATATAAAAATAATAGTTTAGTTTTAATATTAATAATTATTGCTTATAATAAAAAGCTATTTAAAAAAACGTGCCTTTTTAGCAAGCTTTAATAAAAAGTTTATATTAATTATATAAAACTTTATTTTAATTTTTATTATATTTAAAAAGTTATTACTGGCTATGCTAATAAAAGGTCGACTAAATAAGTAATAATTATATAATTAGCTATATTAGCTAAGTCGGAAAGTAAATATTTAAATTTTAAAATATAAAAAGTTTATAAATAAAAGCGCGACTATAATTAATTAATATAAAAATAAATATAAATCCGGCTAGTAAACGTGCTAAATAAAAGACTTATTAAATAAAAAATAGTTTAAAAAAAATAAAAGCGCGACTATATTTAACTAATATAAAAATAAATATAAACTTAGCTAATAAATGTGTTAAGTAAATAATTTATTAAATAAAAAATGGTTTAAAAAAAACGGAGGTATAACTATATTAACTAAAGTAAAAAAATAAAAACATAACTATATTAACTAATATAAAAAAATAAAAACGTAACTATATTTAATTAATATAAAAATAAGTATAAACCCGGCTAATAAATATATTAAATAAATAATTTATTAAATAAAAAGTGGTTTAAAAAAAACAAAGGTGCGATTATATTTAACTAATATAAAAATAAATACCGAACCGGCTAGTAAACGTGCTAAGTAAATAGCTTGCTAGGTATAAAATAGTTTAAATATTTAAATTTAAAAATATAAAAAAAGATTATAAATAAAAGCGCAACTATATAATTAATATAAAAGTAAATATTAAATTAATTAGTGTATATATATAAAAATAAAATAAATAAGTAAATAAAAATATATAATAACGCAAATAAATAGTTAATAAACTTAAGTAAAAAAAAATAAATAAAAGTAATAAAAAAAAATAAATAAAGTATAAAAATATAAAAAAACCAAATAAATAGCTAAAAGGTTTTTTATAAACAAAAAATAAGCGGTAAAAAAGCAGATTAATAAAAAGCTAAAAAATTTAATAAAAAAAATAATCGCTATTAATTTTAATTATTAATGCAGCAGTATGGCAATATAGCCGCTAAAAGGTTATTTTTTTTATATTAAAGTTATAATTATTAAAAAAAAATTAATTATATATTAGGTTAGCTAGTTTTTTTGCTTGCTAAAGTAAAATATATAATAAATTTAAAAAAAAAGCCTAAAGGCTATAAATGGAAATAAAACAGAGTTTTATTTATATATTTAAATATTTAGCGGGTCCGTGGCCTTATAATAAAAAGTAAAAGCCTTTTTATTTATTTATATTAAATATTTAAGTATTTAAATATTTATTTTATTTTAAAAAAATAAACTATTTTATTTACTATTTATTTATTTTTATTTAAGCAGTTACTATTTTTTACTTTTAAAATAGTTATTTTAAAACATCGGCAAATATTTATTAGTTTAATAATAAAATAATAAATAAATAAAATCATATTATTTAGCACCGCATATAACTACTAAGGCGATATAAACTTAAGCTTTTATAAATAAAAAATTAAACTATATGCAGCAATATTTAAATTTAGTTTAATAATTTATATTAAATTTTAAAACAGTATTATTTTTTTTATTATTATTTATTTTATTAGCGTATATTTTTTTTAAATAACTATTTTTTTTATTTTTTTAATAAGTTAGCGTTTTATATTTTTATATTTAATAAAAGCAGACCTAATTTAGTTATTATATAAGTGTTTAAAAGCCTATTTAAATACTGTCGCTATATTTTATAATTATTATAATTATTATATTAAATTAACTATTTAATTATAACTTTATATTTTATATTTATTTTAAATGTTAAAATTAGCAGTGGCCGATAAATAATATTATTTTATAATAAGTAATAATTATAACAGTTTTATACTAAACATTTTTATAGCAGCTATAATATAACTTATTAATAAAAAACCTTTATTTTTTATTATTTTTATATTTTATAGCTTTATAAATATTAGCTAAAGCGTTTAATATTTAATAATTTAGCTTTGGCAGTATAATTTAAATAGCATAGGTATTTTAAAGCTTATGTGCTAATAGTTTTAATTTATTTTTATAACCGTTTTTTATATAAAAAAGCTATTAAATGTTTATTATTATTAAATTAAATAAACTGTTAAAGTTTTTATATTATATTTTATTTATTTATTTAAATAGCGCACTAAAATTATATATAGCTATTAAAATGTTTATAATTTTTATATATTATAATTTTAATATAATAAAAGCTTAAAATATAATAAACTATATTTAAGGTATTAACTTTTTTAAATTTAAAAAAAAAATAAACTAGCATATAAAAAAAAGCGGTATATAGCGGCAGAACTACTTATTAAAACAGGGTGGGCTAATTATTTAAATTTAAAAAGCATAGGCATACTTTATTATTATTATTATAACTATTATTTATTATTTTTAACTAAAACTATTTATTATTATTATTATAATTATTATTTATAATTAAAATTATTTATTATTATTATTATAATTATTATTTATAACTAAAACTACTAATAGTTATAAAATCTTTTTTATATATTTTAATTTTTATTTAAACATTTTATAAGCTTATATTAAGCTATCGAGCTTTTTTATATTTAAAATTATTTAATAACTATTTATTAATATATACGTTAAAGCAATCGTTTTAAAGCATTTATACTATGCACTATATATTATTATTATTTAGCCCTGTCGCGGTAGCTTATATTTTAAAAGTTTAAAAAATATATTTTAGCTTTTATTTATATTATTATAAACATATTATAAACTAATTAATTATTATAGTTTATATATATAATGGCTTTTTTTAATAATATTTAAGCAATATAAAATAATAACTATATTAAAAGCAAAGTTTAAATTTAAAAAAATTTTTATATATATTAAAACGAAAATATAAGCAAATATATAAAAAATAAATAAAAATAAAAGCTTTATATTTAAAACTAAATGCTTAATATAAAACTGCCTAGCTAAAAAAATAATAATAAAAACTAAAACTATAAAATAATAGTAAACAATATTAAAAATTATAAAAAAAAATATATAATTATTATTAAATTAAACGGTAATATTATTATATATATATTTTAATATAAAAAAATTAATATATAAGCTAATAGCTAAAATAAAGCAGATTTTGCTTATATAATTTTATTAGCTATAATAAATAAGCTAATTAAATTTTTTTTAAAAATATAAATTATTTTAAATAATATAAATAATTAAAATAATAAAATTAAAAGCTTATTTTTAACTATAAATAAAAAAAAAATTTAAATTTTTATAATTTATATAAATTTATAAATAAAATAAATTAATATATTATAATATATACAGCTTTAATAAATAAAATAAATATAAATAGTTTTTTTTTATTAATTTAATATTTTTTAATAATATAATATATTATAAAATTTAATATTTATAGCTCTGCTAATAATCGAAACTATATATAATATAGCTTATTTATAAGCTAATAACTAATTATATATTTATTTATTAATATATGCGCTAAAATAATCGTTTTAAAATATTTATATTATATATTATATATTACTACTACTTAGCTTTATTATAATAGCTTACACCTCGAAAGTTTAAAAAATATGTTTTAGCTTTTATTTATATTGTTATAAATATATTATAAATTAACTAATTATTATAGTTTATATATATAATAGCTTTTTTTAATAATATTTAAGCGGTGCAAAATAGTAACTATATAAAAAATAAAATCTAAATTAAAAAGATTTTTTATATATATTAAAATAAAAATATTAAAAAAGGTATAAATAGTAAATAAAAATAAAAAACTTATATTTAAAGCTAAATATTTAATATAAAATTGCCTAGCTAAAAAAACGATAATAAAAAATAAAATTATAAAATAATAGCAAATAATATTAAAAATTATAAAAAAAAGTATATAATTATTATTAAATTAAATAATAATATTATTATATATATATTTTAGTATAAAAAAATTAATATATAAGCTAATAATTAAAATAAAGTAAACTTTGCTTTTATAATTTTATTAGCTATAATAAATAAACTAATCGAATTTTTTTTAAAAATGCAGATTATTTTAAATAATATAAATAACCAAAATAATAAAATTAAAAGCTTGCTTTTAACTATAAATAAAAAAAAAAATTAAATTTTTATAATAAAAAATATGCTTATAAAAAACAGTAACTAATCGCTAATTTAGCTAATTATAAGCTTTAAAAAGCTAAATAAAGTGGGGCAGAGAATATTTATACCTTTATACTAATATACTATTATATTTAAATACTTTATAGTATTTACCTTTTTAATATAGATTTTTATTTTTTAAATAGATAATAATGATTAAGCTTAAATAGAAAATTTTTTCTACTATAAAATCTGCAGCAGAAAGAATTTTTTAGGGTAAAAAAGACCTTCGTTCCACTCTAGTCGTACCTTCTTACGTTAAAAACAAAGGCATTAACTCTATTATGTTATAATAAAGAGAGCTCTGCTTAAAAGATATGGTATTTCCTTTTCCACCAGAACCGGCAAATTTTAGCTATATTAATGATTAATTGACAGTTGACATAGGCAACAGTACAGTTTAAAGTGTCAAGTCTTTTCTACTTAATAGTTTTGGCTGTCATGTTGTATTATGTTTTGACGCTGAGTCGGAAAAGATTCAACGAACACGGCCTGCCAATTTCATCATCCTGAGTGCATTATTACCGGTTAACAGTGGATGCCAAGAAAAGTAGTTGAAGGAGGGAAGTTGACCGGTGAAGGCGCGAATGCCGAACTGTGCTCTGGTGTGGAGTATTAGTCAAGGGTGTCAGTACTGAATTACAAGTGTCTTTGTAAGCCATGAGTTACAATGTAATTGGCCGACACTTTCATAAACCCATGCCTATGCCGCTTGTGGATATCTGCGCCTTGCTGACGTTGGGCACAGAAACCTCTGGGCATAAGCCAGGAGGTAAGATTTCACTATGTCAGCCTTGTTACTTGATCTGTTCCCGCTGTGGTGCGTTTTTTCAGCGTTCTGCTGCCAACCTTTACTTTTAACCGGTGTGTAGCTCCGAGAAGTTTGAGGCCACTGCAGCTCTTCAGCACAACTAGGCTCGGTTACTTGACTTTGTGTAAGTAAAAATTGGGAGGGTAACGGTATCCATTTGCAACCTTTCGGCATTGTTATCGCATCGATATAATATAGTCTTCAATATCCTGCTATAAACAGAGGTTTAGAACATGCCACACTCATGCTCCCTCGATAATGCAATTGATTTCCCAACTATCTATAACCTCGAGTCGCCCCAACCCTTTGCGAAGAAAAGAAAGCCATACAGCATATTAGTAGCACAATATCTCTGAGGTATGCAGTCCTAGTTGGCTTATTTCTTATGCCATATCAGGTATGGATCTTCAATTTATTAATCATCGTAAGCGGTAAGGAATTACTTCATAAACCAAGAGAACACCGGCAATAAAGAGAAATGTATTACAGTCAGCAATACTCAATGTATCATCTTTATATGAAATAGGTAATTAATAGCAAAACTGATTTATTCAACTCCGGAAATAGTTGCTGACTAGCAATACTCCCGTGAAGCAAATATTAATCACCATCCTTTTCTGGCAGTCGATTATTTGATTAGGGCGAGCTTGGTTTAGATGTAATATGCTTATTTGCATGACAATATCACCAAGTCGATATAGCAACTGTTGTAGTTAGGACTCTTTCATATGTAGGTCATTAGAGTAATCCAGGCATCACAGCAGACACAGCCTGGAATCCGCGCACACCATAGTAGTGGGTATACCACGGATTTTACGGCTTCACATAATGTTAGGTAACAGTTTCCTTCATTCTTGTACGCTCTCGTCTTGGGTATAGATTTGCGAGAATCAGGGGTTAAATTATGGAATAGTTCGTAGTCCTGTCGAGTATAAAGGGAGGCTATGCCCGCGCCTTGGATCGAGAAGGAATCAATCACACCATCACACATACATCAAGCAACATCATCAAGACACTATAATTGACCACAAGATCCCCATCTACAACTATTTACAACATCATGTATTCTAAGGGAATGATTCTCGCTGCCGTGGCAGCTTTCACCACTGCTGTTGCTGCCAAAACCGGCGATATGACCTGGTTCCATCCTGTAAGCCATTGATGAACTTCCACATGCTTCTCTCAGAGTTGATATCGTATACCCATTCCTATCTCGAGGCATTAAGCATTGCTGACGTATTTGTACTCACAGGGTCTTGGTGCCTGCGGCCGAACAGACAATGACGGCTCTCCTGTCGTAGCTCTGAATAGCGCAGACTATGCGAACGGCGCCCACTGCTTCCAATGGATCACCATCCAGGCAAATGGTCGCACGACGGCTGCACAAGTCGTTGACCTGTGCCCCGGCTGCGGCTCGGGCGGTATTGACGTCGCGCCCGCTATCTTCGACGACATTGCTTCACTCGACGTGGGCCGAGTCCAAGTTAACTGGTTTTTCCAGTAGATGGAGGTTGAAGATTCAGCGAGATAGAGTGAAGAATGAAACAGGGAGGAGGGGGGTAGTTGATTGTGGGGAGATTATGATTGCTGTTAGGACAAATGGACGCTCGCTTGATCAGGAAGCTAAATAAAACCACTCGTTTACCGCTGACACAAGTTCCTGATATGATCATTGTAAGGTAAAATGGCATAATTTCACTAGCTATGCCGCCTTTAGCGTGGTAAAAATGTAGCTGCTCTAGCGCGTATACTGTGGCATTAGAGAGGAGACGAGTCTCGGCGCGTCTGTGATTTAATAAACCATCAACTCCCTACATTGTGAGCGCTGAGAATAGAGGAAAAGAGCGATCATGGCTAGACAATACAACCAACAATGCAACAACTAGAGATCCTTCAACAGCACTCTAACTCAATCCTATCTATTGGGCTGTGCTACAGGAATTTAAAGTTGTTGAATAGGATTAAGGTTCTCCTATGTAGGTTCATAACGACTCGAGACTCTTCGAAATATCAGGAACACATTGGAAGTAGCTTCAGATTGTAAAGTACTTAGTCAACCTCAAGCTTTGTGCTATATATACCGCATGGCATAAAGTGTATAAGCCTTGTACCTGCAAGTTAACCGGATGGTTTTTTGACCTTGAAATATAGGGGCTAGCTAGTATTCCTCTAAAACCGGTGGCTGAGTAAGTTCCCTCTACGCACAGTGCCATATCGGTACTGTGCGAATTAAAAGTACCGCACTCATTTATTGTACCTACCATACTGAATATTTAGACTATATTCGAATTACAGTTCAGAATCCCGGGATTCAGGAACCTCACTGCGAAGCTCACAACTCCCTAGATATCCACATGTGGTTGGTAGATCATATTACACGCTGTGCACGCTGTGCGTGGGAGACGCTGAAGGGATGCCTTACGGCAAGTACTTGACTCAATTATTCAGTGTAAGGGGTTCGCAAAAGAGATTAAAGAGCAAGGGTTTCGCGCCCGAGTTGAATATTAATACCTCACAACATGTTATTTGTTTCCTACTTTCTTAGCAAGTGAAACAAATCAATGCGATGAAGGGAAAGCTGGCTAGGGCGGTCTCCGTTCATAGCCCCCTTTACTACTAGTTGCCAACAATATGCCGCCCGTTGTGAAGACCTAGAAGTAGCCGAAGAAATAGGGCGTTTCTGACGAGAGTCGTTTTGTGCTGCAATGGCAATAAGGACCCTATTTGAGAGTTATTCTGCGTCTTTTTGGAAGTTCACGGCCAGCCCACTCCGGCTCGCCTTTGCTGCGCAGCTGATGTTTTGATTTCGCGAAGACTTGTAGCCGCGTCCGTATCTCTTCTTCTTCGATCATCTCTTCGAAGTTTACTTTATCCTTCAGCCTTAACGATTTCCCCATCTTTTCTCTCTTTTCTTCCAGGAATTCCAGGAGCTTATGCGGCTCGGTCCAAGACGAGCCAAAGTCCACCAAGCGGGAACCAATAAAGTTGTCTGCCTTGATATCCATGTTGTAGATCTTCAGACGGTCGTTGAGCAGTCGAACACTTCTCCATGCCTTTCGAATATTGCCAGCATGGATCACAGTAGTATTTTTCTCAAGTCGCTTCACAATGGCTCGAACCCTAGTATCGCCACCCATTGCTCCACGCAGCTCTTGGTCCAGGAGTTCATCGTCCAAATCGATGCCTTCTTTCCTCAACCATCGAGCGTCATTCTTGTTAAGAAGTAGGTACCCATGACACTTTACTGCCGTCTGTTCCGTGACCAAACGGGACTCGAATCCCTCTCGAATCCTTCCATATGCTCGACACTCCGCATAGAACGGATCTGTATACCAAATGGCCTGATTCAGAGGCAATTCCCTCTCCAAAATAAAATCTTGATAAATTTGATCAAGCTTAGGATGGCTAAACTTAAACTGTTGCAAAAGTCAATAGAATTTCTGTGAAGTGTGCTGTTTTTACTTACAACTTTCAAGGCGTATTCACTAGACCCAATTATCACCTGAAAAACATATCCTTGGTTGCCTTCGCGATCCGTATCAAGTCGTTTGACCCATTTGATTGTCGCTCCGAAATCGTGGAATGCATTGAGCTGTGGGCCACCACCGGGCGGGAGGGGCGGGTTACCGCCGCGAGAATCCAAGGACTTGTTTGGAGGCATACTCGCGTGTTTCGCGTTGCAGGGGCAGCGAACTAGAATGCCAGAACTAGTAGCGCTTGACGTGGTGTTGTACGGTATACGACACCGACAGAGGAAATGCACTTTCTTATCTCGTTAAAATGAAGCAGGCTGTCGGATGGAGGCGCGCAGCTGACCGAGAAGTGCGTTGCATTCATGCCGCTATGCGTGTAAATGATATGATAACGAAAATAAAATGCAGCCGGCTTATTTTTAAGCCAACCGCCCCTCGACTGGCGGACGCAAGGGAGAACGACTTAGGTCGCTAATTTAACACCCAAATTGCGTCATAATACATGTCTGATCTGACAAGTATGGATGCGGCATTTGATAGATCCCGAGAGTAAATTGTGATTATACCGGTACACAGAATTAAGTATGAGCATTCCTGATATACGGCGCCCACACGGCACCGAAGGCAGGATTTCCCCCATCCATAGTCGCCCATTTCCCACTCTACTAACTCCCAGACACAGGATGGCGAAGAATCGAAGAAGGGCAAAATCTGTTCTCGAATTCCTCACGGCAAAAAATCCTACTATCGTGCCGGTAAAGGAAGGCAAGGTGACAAACACATCACGGCCTGGTTACTACTGTCCGGTTGCTGTGCGACATTGGGATGAGTTTGATTATGAGACATTAGAGACCATCTTTGGTGGAGACCTTATGAGAGAAGCGCAGAAGACGCGTTCCAATCTTCCACATTACCCATATTTGGACGAAGACATTGACCTGAGACTAGGAAAAGGGGAACCTATCACGCGTAGTCTGATCAGTAAATGGAACCACACAATTGTGCTCGCATCGCTCAGGGCTGTTCAAGACGCCTTTCATCCTTGCTTGTGGCGCGACAAGACTGGTCAGAAACCCAAGGTGCTGCAATCAGATACAGCTGCCGAAAATGGCGAAGAAGCTTCCAGTACCAATGGGAAGGAGAGGTCCAAACGGTCCAGACAACCTGATGGAGGCTCTGTGTTGCTGCGCGAAATTATGCTGAAAAAATCAGGAGAAAGATTCCCGAAGGAATACAAGCCGGCCTCAAACTGGAACAGCAAGAAGCTCCGCAACGGCGAGTTGACGAACAAAGAAACAGGTGAATGGCTTGATGGGATTAAGGCTGCTGTAAGCAACAGCATGGCACCGATTCGACAGGCATACACATATTGTGTGGATTACGAATGCCGGTATGGCTGCATACTTACGACATCAGAGGCTTTTATCTTCAGAGTCAGGCCTCGAGGAAATTATGAAGGTAGGGCGACCCTTGATTTATACCTACTACAGATATTGGACTCAAGATTCTGCGCAGTGTCTATCGATGATGATCCCTCAACCTTCAGCCAACTTCTCGAGAAGATAAAATGGGATGGATTAATGGAGTTCGTCTCAATTCCCTGGGCGAACGGTTGCGACGACTACCATCACAATTACAAAAAATTGACCGTCAATCTAGCTCTCTGGTTCACACACGTCCTCGCAGGTAACCACTATAAGCTGGACTGGAAGTATAGGAAGCTCTATGACGAGGAGCTTGCACAGACGCTACAGGAACCAGACCACGACGTCAAAGAAGATGACCGCAAAAGTGGCAGCACAAGCACCAGCCGACGCGACAGAGACGTGCTTTCCTCACAAACCAATGGCACGGGTAAAAGAAAACGACAAAAACCGGAACGAACCCAAGAAAGCTTCCAGGATCACACTCAGCCCCATGAGGAGCAGGAGCAAGATACAGCACAGTTCTCATTCTATGAGACCTCGGCGGCGCCGCTTACTGTGAGATAACTGTACCTCCGCCATCAAAATTTGCTAATTACTCATGATGAATCTTAGATACCTGCAGATCATTATGCGGCAGGAACACAGCATGAGAGCGAGGGGAGCAGTGATGACGAATCAGACTCGCCGCCACTAAAACGAAGACTCCGATACACTCAGTAACATCATCAGAGAAGATGCACGAGTTGTGAAGGTTAAGGTAGAGATTATGAATTATGGGTGCAATGTGTGTATTCTGCCGGTGTTTTTCGTGTGCGCAATATAGGAGAAGCCCACTGGCTGCGTTCAATCTACTACAATCTAGTGGGTAGTGATGAAGTACTATTCCGTGACGCCTACTCAGTTCGACCAGCAGAGTCACTCGCGAGGCAGACATCTATGTCACTCTTCAACGCCAGCGATGGGAAATGCCAAACCACGTCCTTGCTCTTGTTGATACTGTGTATGTTATTAAGGACGCATGCTCGCATACCGCTGATTAGCCACGCAAAATTAACAGTGAATCATATGCTAACGCAGTCGCTGGATGATCACGGCTTCCAGCCCTTCTCTCGGCGACCTGCGCGCCATCTACCCACCAATGGACCACATGGCCGGGAGACTAAAGTTGAGTTGTGATATTACGGGCGAAACGGTAATACAATTCTGATCCCGGATGACCTTATTTTTCCTGTTCAGTAGATGACACATCCCGTCCTCCGTACTCCGTGACATGGCGCTTGCTCACATCTCCCACCACAACCTGCTCGACATCGTTACTCCGCGCCGCGGCGAACTTCGCAGGTCGACGAACGGAAGTAGCATCCTTATCTTTAATGACCAGTAGAGGGGGGTTTTCGCGGTAATACGCGTCGAGGTCCTCCAGGGTCCTGTTCGCCGTCTCGGGGAAGAAGGCCCAGATGATCGGCAGCATAACGGCGTTGGTCACGGCCCAGATGACGTAGAACTTCCACCCCAGGTTCTGGATGCCGATCGGAGTGGTCTCGACGACGAGGAAGTTGGTGATCCAGTCAGTCATGGTCGCCACCGCCGCGCCCTTCGTCCTCATCGGCAGGCTGTTGATCTCGGTCGGGTACAGCCAGGGGATCCCCAGCATCCCGAGGCCGAAGCCGATGTAGTAGATGAAGAACCACACCACCGTCGCCTTGGCGACCTCGGTCTGCGACGGGTATCCCGGCTTCTCGGTGAAGGCGAGGAGTACCGTTACGAGGATGAAGCAGATGAGCTGGATGAGCGTCGATACGAGCATCATCACGCGTCGGCCGAACCTTTCGACCATTGGGGCTGCTATCAAGGATGCGAAGAGGTACGAAACGGATGCGAGGGCGGAGATCAAGCGTGCCATCTGATCTTCGAGGCCGACTGACTCAATTAGGAGCGTGGGTAGATAATAACTAAGTAGCATAGATTAGAATCGGGATCTAATAGTTCAGGAATGGATTGGGTGTCACTTCAACTAGCTTACCTTATGGCATTGATACCGCCGAACTGTTGAAAAGCTTGTGTGCCAGCGCCGAGGAGCAGTCGTCGGATAGTGTTCGTTCCCGCTGTAGTTTGGCCCCGGAGCAAGTCTCGCCACCTAATGGCGTTTTTCCGCTCATAATCTATGCTGAATACGATCTCTTGGCGCTCGGCGACGACGACCGGATCGTCAATCGGCTTGTCCTCAAGGTCGGCTAAGATACGGCTAGCCTCGTCTTCTCGCCCGTGTGCAAGCAGCCATCTGTAAATAACATTGTGAGATTGGGGGTTTCCAGGGGGTTATCTGGTCTATTAATCACCTCGGAGACTCGGGAAGCCATGGCAATGTGCTGAAGAGTATAGCGCAAAATACCAGCTGAATCGCCAGCGGGAGCCGCCATCCGATAGGGCCTCCGACAAACGATAAACCCTATGCTTGTAAGCGCCGTGGTTTACACGCCGTGGGCGATGGGAGGGAGGGTGTGGATGTTGACTTACATACTGTAAAACAGTCAGCGCTTATCCAACCAAGTTACTAACTGACGAGTTCTCAAAGGTGGGCCTTACATTAATCCATTGGCTCAACATGAACCCGAAAATATTCATACTCAGCTCGAAGACGACGAGTTTCCCGCGATCGCCGACCTTCGACGTCTCAGTCTGCCACACCGGCGCGGTAGAAGTATTGATTCCATTCCCGACGCTTCGCCAGACGTCAGTCCCCGAGAAGCTTTAAACGTTGCCTAATAGGTAAATGCCTTTCACTCACCCGGTGACAATCCGACCTACTATCATATGAGGTATGCTGAAAGAAGTCGTCTGCAGGATCGCGCCGATCGTCATGATGACCGTGCCGATGATGACCGTCTTCCTGCGACCGAGCTTCTCGCCGATGGAAAACGCCAGCAGCGCGCCGAAGAAGCAGCCGATCGTGTAGATGGACGTTACGATCGATCGGGTGTTGGTCTTGTCCGTGCCGCCGAGGCCATGGACATCAAGATAGTCTTGCGTGATCACGACGCCGCCTGGAGAACTTCGTAAGACACGTGAAGCGTGTAGACTTCGCAGTTATGACTTACTAAACCTGTAATACAAGGTGTTAGTAGTTAGATCTCGTGTAGAAGCTCGGCGTTAACCCTACACTCCTTGGTCATAACCGAATAAACTCATATCAGTCGCGCACGCGACCTATCTAGTGAATTAGTAAAAAGAAGAGAGTGAAAAAGAGGTTGAGAGATTACCGTAATCCAAAAGGTGAGCCATTTGCCCTTGAGCCCAAAATAGGGCTGCCCTTTACCATCTAGCAGGGCCATGTTTTTTATTTGTTTTCTTGCCGTGACTGAAGGAAAGACGCAGGTGAGGAACATATGCGGACACGTAGGTTCGTTCAGGAACGAAACATCTCGGCGCATACCCGATCATTAAGTAGTGCAGGTGGTCTGGCCACCGGGGGTAGCTACGAGATCGCCCTGGCGTTGGGGTAGCTCATGCATTGTGCCATTATTTCCCATAACCAGCTACTTGCAGCTACTATACATAGTGCGCGACGATTAGCTTCGTGCTATATCTAACGAAAAACCCGAGATGTCATCAACAGGGACCCTTTTTTTCTTCACGGACGAACGTTCGTCGTAGCCAGTGACGAAAGTTTCTAGACCGATCTCAAGACCTCCCGGAAAACAATTCCGCGCATGCCTCCATACTTGGGGTTCATGGGGGAAGAGCCGGATCGACGAATTAATTGCCTATCTGGGTAATTGGTATACCACGTCTATCGAGTCGCGGGGTGCTTTAGCTAGGTAAGCTACACACTATCAAGGCCAGCTCTGGGTATGCTCTCAATTCTTACCTGAAACAGGCCAGGACTATTCTTCGCCCTAGACGGCTTCGCTAGCGCGCGTACGAAAGTAGGTAGTTTTCGCCGTCATAAGCCTTCACTTGTGATGAGGAGTCTCGAACGACCTGGCAATGCCCGAAGCGCACACCGATGCTTTGGGGGAAGGGAGAGTTGACGGTGAGCGCCGGCTCGTTGTCATTAATAGACTCTCTCATTCAATGATGAAAATGATCGTCCAGCAGCACAGAATCTCCGCAGCTAATCGTCTCATAGCCCCAGAGTTGTTCCTCCGGAAAAACGCGCTGTTGAACACCTAGCCTTACAACTTACTTACTAATCCAATAACGACAGTCAACGAAAACCCCACCATTTTCACGATAGAGGCATTGCAGCTGGGCAACGGCACTTTTTAGTCTAGACTAGGCGCACTACTTAAATAAGTATCCAGTCCGGTCTTGGCCAACCAGTTTGCCGGTGGGGGGAGAGACCGTACGATATCGCCGCCAGGCATGAGACAAATCCCGAATGGTTACGGAAATCGGTATCCCTCGCTCGTTCGAGTGATTGCATGATCCCCTCATGCTGTATATAGGTATTTTGCGAGTAGCGATTGTTATTTGTTTCTTCTTGGGTGTCCGTGCCAGGCTTCATCGTAGTCGAGACCTGGGCGGTGTTCAATGTTACTCATGTTATAAGCCGTTTTATAAACGCCAATAGTATACGTGGTGATCTCCCAGCCTCAAGTTATTGCTAGCAATTTTTAATAGCTATCACGGTATTTACCCTCGGTCAGAGAAAGCTGAGTCGCTAAGCGGCCCAATTAGAGATCACAACCAGTAGATACAACGACTTCTGATAATCGTAGGTTTATCGGACCAATAGCCTGCGTGGGGGTCAACGAGTGGAGTTCGGCACTTGAACATGTGTCATGTGTCGCCCGTCGCCCGGGGTCTAAAATGCTTGTTCCTGGTGACGTAATGGCGGGCGTATGGATGTCAGAATAACCGAGGCCAGGCCAGTGTGTCAGTTAATTGCCCAGGCAGAGATCTGAATACTCCAAGATTGCTGAACGACGCTCTGAACCCAAAGATATGCATGCACACATAGTCCATACTTACTCGACAACTGATAAGACTTGATTTGAATTAAAGCCATCTCGTTCTCATCGGTGAGTTTTAACACATCTTGATCGGAAATAAATTTGCCTTCCCCGCCTATCCAAACAGCGTGTACCACACTGCAATAACCCGGTCTTGAAGTTTGGTCACGTCCCACAAAATGAGACACGAATTCATAGACGAAAAGACGAGGGTTATTGAAGAGCACAGTTGCCATTGATACCATCATCTTCGCAAAAAAAAGAAGAAGGAGAAGGGCCAGCCTAAACAAGCGAGGGGTGTTAAACACCGAGGGCTGCGACAACCAGACAACCAGAGATTGAAACCCAGTCATTGTCCACGGTATTCCGGAGAAATGATGCAAAAACAAGACATGTACTGCTAAATGTCGCGATAACTTCGTTGCAAAACACGGTTGCCACGTTCAGCCGTGCAAACAATAGGATCAATAAAATTAGTTCGTCTTACCTCCATATCTGCCTCCTTTTGCAGAATGCAGGTACAAACTGGTGGTGGACTGTTCTCGAACGATATATCACAGTAAAGCGGCGCGCCGTTACTGTGCTCTACAGCAACGGCTCCTGTATCCGCGACACGACGTACTGATGGCGCATGAGACCAGTCACCGGGCACCTGCAGCTGGAGATACGTGCTTCCATGTGGCTAGTATGTGGCTGTCGAAATGAGAATTAAGGCATAGACAAACGGCACCCAACCTACTAGAGATCCATCGGCCCCAGCAAGAATTTTCCCATACTCACGTTAGCATCAACTAACCCCATTACGAAGTGTATGTACGGACGACCATGACTTCGGATCATCGTTAGTTGCCGCCGTTAACTTTGTCATTATCTCCGTCTGACCTGTCCATGTGTAGCCTACAGCCGGCTCCCGAAGCCCATCAACGCGCCATTCGAGTTGAAGCCCTCGCCAGGAAGAGGATGGGGTGCCTTTGCCACGAGACGAATCGAGCAAGGAGCCATGATTCTAAGCGAAGACCCACTCTTCGTCATACGGAAACCGCATGCCGATATCACAGAGGAAGATGTGGTGAGAGCTTTCACTAAGCTGCCGGCGAGCCAGAAAGCTGTGTTTGCCCTCTTGCGAGACAACGCCTTCGATGAGTTTCGAAGCATGGAGTACGCCTTCGCAGAGAATTCCTTCAACATGGCAGGCGAAGACGCTGGCGGCCATCAACTTGACGGCCCTCGTGGCCTATTCGTGCTTCAGTCGCGGTTTAACCATTCCTGCGCGCCGAACTCTAAAATTCCAATTGGCAGCACAGGAGCTGCTTCTCTACAGTGTTTCGCTACCAAGGCCATCGAAACTGGCCAGGAGATTACATTCTGCTATCAGAGCGACTTGCAATGCATGACTAGAGAGGAGCGTCACCGAGAACTCCGCTTTACATGCAGCTGTGAAGTGTGTCAGCTTGAACCCACCCTCCAGCGGCTCAGTGATATGCGCCGGAGACTCATTCGCGGCCTGCAGTACTTGCAGCATGGCAAGGACTTGAACGGGAAGAAACAGGAGGCGTCGGAACGACCCTTGATTACCGATCGTCGACTCAGAATCGCTGCCGAGACTTGCAATATCCCTCTCTCTTCTCGGCTTATATATAGCCTCCTGTCCATTGTTCTGATCGAGCAGGAGGGCTTGCTTGATAGCTTCCTAGCCGAACGACTAAGCCCTGGTGTGATGGCCGCAGCTTCCATGTTCCAAAACGAATATAATGCGAGGGTCGCCACGCTCGCCATGGCACAAGGAACCTGGCTTAGGAGGCTATGTGTGGCTTTCCACCTCTACGGGCAGTCTGACACAGTTGATCTGGCTCTGGCTGAGGCACTAAGGTACAGAGAAAATATTCTTGAAACTGTATGGGGCACATAGCTACGGTACAACGCAGTCCAAGTTCAACGCCTACAATTAGTTGAGAATCTACATCACGAATGAACTGTATTACCGGCCGGCAGCAAGTCAGTTCGCTGTATTATTAATTCCAGCTACAATAAATTTTAATTTTAATTATATTATCAGTAGTACTTCGTAGACAACACGTTAACGGTTGCTTCTTCGCAGCGTGCGATTCAAGTTTTTCGCACTCCTTGTCGGGTAGGTAGTCTCTTTACGCTGTCCCTCATACTTTATGTAGCCAACACTCAAAGGCAACCTGTCGTATTGAAAAAGAGTAACCAAGGAGATAAAATCAAGTATTTCTCACGTCCTGCTCTACTGCCGTGGCAAGATCACCCAACGTCTTGAACCTAAACGCCAACTCGACGTCATCCTTGAGATCCTCCAACCTGCCGCCAATCGCCGCATCGTCACCCCCCCTCTCGATCCAGCAGCTCTTCAGACCGGCCTTCTTAGCCGGGACGTGGTCGTGCTTCAAGGCCTGCGCCACGTGCAGAATCCCATCGCGCGCGACACCCAGGTCCCTCTCGGCATGCTCAATCATCCACTCGAAGTTTCGCAGGTCGGGCTTGTACGAGCCGATCTCCTGCGCCGTATAGACGGCGGCAAACTCGACCCCCCGCAGCGGCCCCGTGCGCGTCTTCTCGAACGAGGCCTCGTCGACGTTCGAGAGCACGATCAGCTTGTATCTCCTCGCCAGCGAGTTGAGGGCGTCGACGGTGTCTGGGAACGCAGGCCACGAGCCGACACTGTTCCCAAACGCCGCCTTCTCTCCCACGGCCGGGTCGAGGGACACGCCCAGGGCCTTGGCCATCTCCTCGTAGACTTCCCCGAGGAGCTGCGCATACGGCATCTCAGGAAAGCGATGCTCGAGATGTTCCTCGCAGCGCGTGAACAAGCCGAGCAGACCTTTCGCGTCGTCCTTCATAGGGTCAGCATCGGCCAGACGCGCGTTCAACGGACGCAGAGCGGCTGATATGCCGCTCTCCCAGTCGATCAGGGTCGCGTAGACGTCGAAGGAGAGAGCCGCGAAGGCCGTGAGCGAGGTCTCCCCCATGGCACGTGGTCAGCAGCACCGCCCTGGTTAGGCCTGCGACGGCTCTTAGCGTGGGCGGGTATTACACCCTGGGTTGCAACTTGGCGGAGAGGCGGACTGCGACGTAGCGTTGACGGTCCCACTCCCTAAGTATTGGACGGCAAGTGTTTCGCACCTTAGTTAGGTGGTGTAGTGTGCTCGATTGAGAAAAGAGGCCCGAGATAACCAGCGTTTCCCATGTCTCGACGCCGGGCCGAGCTCCAAGTCGCAAAAATCTCCACGTGCTCAAGGCGCATACCTACCTGCAATGGGCATACCGAGTCCCTCCCGCACCGGTTCTCTCCACCGGCTGCTTTCCGTTTGGAGCCGTTCAGCACCTCGGCCGGCATGTGTAAATGTTGACCTCCACGCGATACCTGGGTACTTGTCTACTTTTTATCTACCACCATTTGAGAACTTGGAAGTTAGTCGGGTGTTAGTGGACCTTTACCTAGGACCTATGAGCAAGTCGAGATGCACAAAGGTGGAGCCTCGGATCCTTAAGGCAAGAAACGGGATACCTAGTGTAAGAAGACCTGACAGGAATCCATCATTGGCTGACCTGGAGAAGGGCTCGTGAGCAGCGATGAAGAAGCGGGCAGATCGATTAGACAGCTACTTCGTACACTAACCTGGAGGTAAATATGGCGTCTTACCTAGTGAAAGATTAAGTGGACGTCAAAATACTAAAGCTAGGTAATTGTCCAATCAACGTATAGCGAGACTGTAGCTAGGATGACTGCTTCTCTAAGGTAAATAAATCAACATGATTTCTCCATCGATGTCGTTTCTTACACAAGTGCGAGGTGATGAGTGTAATTTGGAAATATAGCGCATTGTAATTCGTAGGTAGCCGTTATCAACCCCCTCTGCCAATCATAGCCACAAGCGGATGAACTTACTGGGTATAAAACTTGATGATGCATGTGCTCAGAAGACCTATCTGACACTACGAAGTACCTACCTCAGTCCGAGGTAGGGTGGTAGATATTTAAATCCCCACGACATCCCTACATACCAGCAAAATCTATCCGGGTCCCCTGTCGGTTCACTCCTGTTTGGCAAGTACAGACGTACCTTATCTAATCCCAAGTGAGCCTCAAGGGTAGACCAGGCCAGGCCAGAACCACACATCCCCATGGCGGACGGACCAATGACAGGGCGCCAATCTCCCACAAGAGGCAAACCAGCAAATCGACCACGTTCCGCAACAAGCGTCTCTGATTGGCCGTGTCAACGTTTCGGCCAATGTCAGAGCTGGATATGGTCGCGTGCTCGTGCTCAACAGACGGCGGAAGGTCCAGGCTGCGATGTTGTAGCGGATGTCGGACGGGAGGTACTTTCGCAGGTCCGGGTAGGTGAGTAAGTACACGAGAGTACTTCGTGCCACCGACCTACATTGCATGTACGAAGTAGTTACGTTGATTGCGAGACACAAGACACAAGACGCTGGTAAGGAACGACGGAACAAGACCCCTTCCTCACTCTCCCGCCAGGAAGCTGCCTACCTCCTACCTAACCTTATGTAGCTCCTGGGTAGACCAACCTTATGTATGTACGAAGTACCTACATAAAGAAACCCATCCAGATAAAAAAAAACCACCCAATATGGACACGGGTCCCTGCCATGTGCCGGTCGTCGTCTCGCTCCGTCAGTCCCTCGACCTCATCCACACAGCTGGACGACAAGAAGGAGGGTGTGCCGTCGACCCATCCACTACCTATCCAGCATCCATCCAGCACCCATCCTCTATCCATCCACCATCCTTGAGCTTTACTTTTCTCTTCACACTCTTATACAGCGTACCGCTCCTCGCCACCTGACGAGCGTGAGAACCGCCGCCACCACCACCAACAACAAGTATTCCGATACCTCCCTCCACCTGCCTTACCCTGTCTCATTCAGATATTCCTCGTCTTGATACTCTTGACCGTCCCTCAACTTTGGCTCGTCTTGTATTTCGCCGTTCCACAGCTCTGATCATCACCAACACATCACTCACTTGTCTCTGTCGCGTGACATCGTAGTCCGCGCTCTGGGTGTTCCCTGTCGAGCCAAGATCGACAGCATCTGGTATCGTGAGCACCGACATATAGAAGAAGAGAGAGACAGAGAAAGAAAGAGAGAGAGAATAGTATCCAGCATCGTGGCCGCAGACAGAGAGAGGGAGAGGGAGAAAGACCGATATCGAGAACCTCGTTGAAGTTCTTCTTCAACCTGGACTCAGCCCACGAGGACAAACAAAAACGGACTCGACCATCCTATATCATACATACATTCATTCATACATACGTATATTGATTGTATACCCTATCGACCCGTCAATCCAAGCTACTTGGCTTTACTTGGCTTCGCTCGTCCTCACTTAAACTCATTTCGCTTCACCAATCCTTCAGAAGGATAAGTCCTCTCATCCCCACGATGCCTCGCCCGAAGATGCCCCCGACGCCGGCCTCGTCCACCGAGATCAAAGGCCAGGACCATTCCAACAAGTTGTCTTCGCTCCAGCTGACCTTCGAGCTACCCCCCTCGGCGATCACCCCTGGAAGTGAGGCTTCCAAGTCCTCCTCGGGCCCAAAGATGTCACCCGTCTCGCCTACCTCGAACCTCCCCTACCTACAACCCAGTGAGACCGTAAAGGCGAGGCGACGCTCTGCCGCAACACAGCAGAAGGATACCTTCGCGCTACCACCGCCTCCCACGCGATCCCGCAAGATCATCCAGATGAAGCCGTGTCCACAGGATGAGCCCACTGCCGCTCCAGCCCCAACAAAGGGAAGTTCTGGCACCGCCAGTGGTGGTCAATCTCGACACGCCGCAGGCAGTGGCGTAGCGTCGGCATCAGGTTCCAAGACGACGACGACAACCACTAAGAAACAGCCCTCGGCTACGAGCGCTGCCGGCAGGAAGATTGCCCGGAAGACGGCGCATAGCCTCATCGAAAGGCGCCGGCGATCCAAGATGAATGAGGAGTTCGCCGTGCTCAAAGGCCTCATACCGGCCTGCACAGGGGAGATGCACAAGCTCGCTATTCTGCAGGTCAGCAATTTTATAAAATCCTTCTATTCTGGACAGTTGCTCATCTTGCACATCCCATTCCACTCACTCACCCGTTCACTCATTCGCTCACTCACTTACCCGCACATGCACTTTATCACATGCTATTTGAACCTGCTGTCACTCAACGCTTTTTTTCGTTCCCACATAAATCATGAGCACCACTGAACCAACCGAACTCACCATCACTTATCTTTACCCCATTAAATCAATCACACACGCAAGAAACAAGCGAGCAGGCCAACTGACCCCCCCTTCCAGGCGTCGATAGAATACGTCCGATATCTCGAAGATTGTATCACAAAGCTCAAAGCGCAGCACGCGCCGGGCTCTACGACTCCAACTGCGTTCCAGCCCGCGCAGCAGACCCACCGGGACTCCTACGCAGAGGAGGAAGGCTCCGCAGAATGGCCTAGCACAGCCACAGGCCCAGACGGAGACGAGGAGGCAACCGAGGACGTAGAGATGACGGACTCTTCCTCGCCTTCCCCGACGCTTACAGCCCCACGGTCCGCGCAGTCGTCTATCTCACCGGCTCTCGCGGCGCAAGATGGACACTACTCACACAATTCACACTCTCACCGCTCGTCGATCTCAACCTCGGGTGATTACCATACGTACAATGGCGCTGCCTCACCGCTCCGGGGACTCTCGTATCCACCTCTCGCGAGCCCAGCCCTGCGCCCCCAGCTTGAGATCGACCACGAGGTATCGGCAGCGCTGTTGATGCTGGGTGGTGGACGGACATCGGTTTCGGGGCCGGGATCGGGCTCGGGGCGGGGCATGAGCGTGCGGGATTTGTTGAGTTCTTGAATAATCCAGCCCCTGCCGTCTAATCAAAGCAAACCACTCAACTTATCCCACCCCGCCCACCATATTGCGAGCATATGCCAAGGCAAGCCACGATGGGCACAAAACAGACGAGCCCTAGCACTAATACCAACTCCTCAAGGTACACCATACCACGAACCATGCCTCCCCAAGAGTGTGCACATCATTCGACGCACATAGGGAGGCGAGCGGGTTCAAATTGAAACATCAAAAGTTATCTATCCGTCCATTTATCCGTCAGCAAAGTCGTTTTCACCCCACCTTCCCTGCGTGCTTTATCATGTATCTTTTGCTACCATGACTATTTTTCCCTATGCCATGTAAGTATATAATCACTCACTGGATCGAGAGCCAGGGGTCAAGCTCAGGGGTCCGGTGTCGGGTTAGGAGGCAGAGAGGCCAGGCAGGCACACGGAACACCTACGTACATGACTGTACTATACGAGATCGCGAACACGACAGGATTTCGCGAAGCCACTATTCCTTCTTGGTTAGTTAGGTTAGATTAGGTCAGGGTAGGGTACCTATCATTATATGAATCTTGTCCAGGATAGGCGTCACCGTTGGCTATGTCAGGCACAGATAGAAATGGTCGACCTGAATATAGCCCTTGGTGTTCTAGTCATCAGAGGCGGGCAGGAACCAAGGTTCCCAGGCCATAGGTACTTACAGGCATCAGTTGCATACGACAGCTATGATCCCAATAGGTCCAGGTTCCGTCGTGAACCCATTACAAAAATTTAAGCAGTTCATTTAATACGCGTCTCGTGCTGCAGGTAGTTTGTTGGGTGGTTCGTCAGTGACTAAATACTTTGGTAGGTGCCTAAGATGAGAATAAACTACGTCGTAGCGATCCTGGGGGTATTTTTTTCTTTCTTGGTTTAATGTTGTTTTGTTTTGTCCTTTCTCTGTCGAATTCCTAGGTTCTCTTCGGCGGCTTTCTGCTCCGGGTCCGGATCCGGACCCGGAGCTACCCCGCTTCCTAGATCGGGGTTGAATGCCTACGGGTAAGGTACATTACATTTATGTGCTTCGAACTTAGTATGTATGTACCTTAGTACAGGTATGTATGCAGATGTAGGCAGGCAGGTTGGATATATGTTATCGAGGTATAGATGGAGGTAGGTAAGGAGGTAGGTAAGGAGGTAGGTAGGCGCAGCCGCAGTAGTCCCGTCCGGGAAACCCGACATCCATCTGTCTGTCTGTCTGTCTGTCATCTTGCGCCGTCAGAAACGTAGGTAGGTAACGGTAGGGCTCATCTGCATGTCGCGTGATCGATCGATCGTGCCCGCGTAGGCCACCAACCCACGCACGTCCATCTAGCTATCCATCCGTCCATCCGTCCGTCCGTCCCGTCCCGTCCAGCCCGCCAGCCACGCCAGGCAGTTCTTGGTCTCGGTGTGGTATACGGCCTGACTGACCCCCCACACGGAGAGCGCGAAGTCGCTCAAGGACGCACGAACGCACGCGGCAGTATAAGGCCATGCACAAGGCCATGCTTACGGCGTCGTCTCCCGTTTTCGTAACATCGTTCCGTCAACGAACGATCGTCATCGTGACCCGGCCGGGAGCGGGTTTAGACACAGCCGAATCGAGCCGATTCGAAGGCGTGGGGCTGTTTCCGCCCGTGCTACCTAGTCGCTATCTCCGTCGTCGTCCAGCGCGTCATCGTCGTCGTCGTTGTCGTCGCCAGGTTTCCGCCGCTCCTCGAGCCGATCGTGGATTTCATCTTCATTTTCCTCCTCGTTGTTTCCGTCATCATCATCTTCATCCTCTTCTTCTTCTTCTTCTTCTTCCTCGTCGTCTTCTTCCTCGTCCTCATCCTCTTCCTCCTCCGCATTTTCCTCGTCGTCGTTCTCATCCTCGTGCTCTTCCGCCTCACCCTCCTCGTCATCAATGTCCATAGCGGATTCCTCGTGCGCCGCGTTCGGCTTCTGTTTCTTGGCGCGCGGCGCCGCGTCGGGCTGCTGGGTCGCAACCGGGGGAATGGGGATGGAGATGCTGCTGCTATTGTTGTTGCCAGGACCAGCGACGTCCGGTACATCGGGCTTCTCGCCCTTCTTCTGCGCGGCCACCTTGCGGCGATACGTGTTGCGTTTCGAGGTCTGGGTGTCGTTGAATTCTACAAGATGAAACAAAATGAGTTCGTCAGCACCATGTCGTCGTCTCGCATTGCATCATTTCCCTTCGCCCCTTTTCCCACCACCCACATATATGTATGTATTCATGTAGAGATATGGTAGACCAACTTTTGAACTCGGCCTCCAATCGCTCGCGAAAGAAGGGAACCTCGATGTCGTCGAGGGCAGCGAATACGTCGCCAGGCATTATGGTCTTCTTGTTGTTGCCCTGAGTGTGTTCGTTCGCACTATTGGTCCGTAATACTGGCTATTAGCATATACCTATCATCAATCGCATCATGGACCACGACGCCGAGGGGGGAATTCGCAGATGTAGATGTGGACGTCGACATACGCGTTGGCCAGATGGCTGATGAAGATGGTGGCGCTCTTGCTCATGGCTAGTATAGCATTGGTCTGGATCTGGGTATTAGGCGGCAACACGCCCTTCGCCAGGCGCGTTATGATGGACTTGGGCAAGGTGAGGTCCTGCGCGTGGTCAGCACGGGAATCCCTAGCCTTGTATAACGTCGCCAGGTACCTGATACGTACCTCGATAGTAACGGCATCTTTCGAGCTGTCCTTATCCTTATCCTTGTCTCTGTCCTTCTTGTCCCTCTCTTTGTCGGCGAGCAGACTTGACTCGGTGGGGTCGTCCATCTCCATCGGCGTGACGGGTATCGAGGCAGAGAGCGTCCCCGTAGGGGCGGGCTTGAGCTGCTGGAGCTTGAGCTGCTGAAGCGACACGGCCGGGGTAGAGACCGGAGCCGAAGCCGAAGCGGACGCAGACGCAGACGTAGACGTAGACGCGGGCTCGCCCTGGTCCATGTCGCCGTCGTAGACGAATTGCGCCATGGATACCTTGCCCCGTTTCGCGATATCGACCTGCTTCTTTGGCGGCATGTAGGAGAGGGGAGAGGGAGTCGATAGATTAAGACTGGTAAAAAAGAGTCACTAAGTACTTAAGCAACCGAGTAAGCGGCTAGCTTAGTTCGTAGTTGAATGCGTGTGTCGTGATGATCTGCGGGCTAGATACGAAATAGAGAGGGAGAGAAATGGAGATATGTGGATCGTTTGGTTGGTCTAAATGTTTAGGTACGCGTCGCCGCAAAACGCGATATTGAATGCTGTTGAAGATGTAACTTCGTACTTTGTACCACGAAGTACATGTAATCTGCCTCTCTCCGGGCTAGTGGACAACCTATTAGAGATCGCAGATATTGCTTATAGCAGCTAGCGCAGCTAAAATTGCTTACCCTTCCAAGTTAGTTCAGAAATATGTTATTTCCTTCATCAGACGAAGCACCTTAAATTCAGCCCTACGTCGTACTTCGTACTCCAAAGTACCTCACCTACATCCAGTCTACATGCAGATACCTAGACGCAAATACATCCATACCAACTCGAGATATCTTGTCTCTCAGGTCCCTCTACCTACAGTCAATACTTCACATATGCCTATCTATCGAGTTGGCAATCCAAACGATGTAACATTCGCCTGGCGAACCAGCAGTTAACCTACTTGAGGCAAACAACTACGGACAGGTACTTTCACGGCCTGAATCCGATTTAAGAAAATACTCACAATGTCGCATCCGAGACGGTTGACGTACGATCTTCCCTTCGCAAGATTTCCCTTCCGATATAAGTCATGACGAGTCACCATGGATAGAATAGAATTGATATATATATCAACACACACGAAGATGCACCTTAGATGAAACATGTGGACAAAATCGCCCTCGCTAATCTAATCGAGCCAGTAAGGGTCCAGCGTCTCGAGGAAAGCGATGTCAACGTTGACGAAGCTCTTCCAGAGGTCGAACTCGCGGAACCACGGCTTGGTCTGGATAGCGAAGGTGACGGCCATGGCGTGGCGGAGCAGGTCGAGGGAGTCGGCGCCCATGACGAGCACGACGTCGCCGCGGTGGACGACGCGGCCGCCGAGCTGGCGGGCGACGAGGTCGAGGCGCGTCTTGAGGTTATTGTACATGCTCCACTCGGACACGGGCATGTCCTTGGGGATGAAGTTCCAGCGCCACGAGCGCGCCGCGCAGTCGAGGAACGAGCAGCCGATGCGGTTGCCGTCGCCCAGCATCGCCGGGTAGAAGTGCGGCGCCGACCACAGCCGGAGCACTGCGAAGCGCGCAGAACCCGGGTTGCGCGCCGCGAAGTCCCGCGCCCGCGGCAGGAACAGGGGGAACTCGGACGGCCGCACGAGGCCCGGCCACGACGTCGGGTAGTGCGACGCGTTCAGCCGGTCCGCGTAGTCGATGAACAGGTCCGGCTTGCCCGGGCGGTGCGGCTCCGTGTTCAGCGTCGCGAACCCGGGGCACACTTTCGGGTGGTTCTGCACGAGTATCGGGGCGATGATGCCGGCGACGTAGACTGGAATGAACGTTAGTATTTGCTGGGCCAGCCCGGGGCCATGACAGGTAGGTGAATGAATGGAACGAGTGAGGAAAAGAGAGAGAGAGAGAGAGAAGGAGGGGGGACGGACGGATGGACGGAAAGAAAAAGAAAAAAAAGAGGAAGATGAAAAAGGAGCAATCTCACGTTTGGCGAGGATGGGCCGGAGAGTGACGCCCCATTCCGGGGGGTAGACATCGGCGTAGTAGGTGCAGGTCTCCTTTCCCTTGGTGACGAGAGCGTCCCACTCCTTCCAGAAGCTCTTCGGCCGATACCGGAAGCTCGTCTTGGTGCGGACGTCGGGCAGCGTGGCGGCGCGCTGCCGCGGGTCGCGGAGGGGAGAGTCCTGATACTTGCGGCCCTCCTCCGACTCGAAGAACGCGGCGGCTGGCCGGCACGGCTCGAGGTCCAGGAAAAAGGGCGCCATGTAGGCCCACGCTTTCAGGATGTCCTGGGCGATGAACGGATGCGGCCACGGCGCCGTCACCACTTGGGCGTACTGGGTCGAGTCCACCCTGACCTCGAGCCATTCCAAAACCTCGAGGGCGAACCAGAGCCAGTCATGGCCGCCGTCGGCTCCCTGCTGGTTCAGGATGCCGTTGACGATGGCACACGTCTCCGCGTATTTTCTCGGAGCGTCGGGCTCCAGGTCGCCGGCATGGAAGGCTTCAAGTAAGGCTGTATGTATCACGTTAGCATCGCCGGCGGAAGAATCGATCATGGGGGCTAATAACGTGAACGTACCATCGCCACGGTCTTTTTCCATGAGCATCATCCTGTCCATGGATTTCAGATTCTTCGCGAACTCCGCGTCGGTCGGCCCCCTCCGAACTCTCCCAGACGACCGTTCTAGCAGCCCGACGTTCGAGAGCAGCTTCTTCTTCGCTGCATCGATGGGGCCCCCGTTGATCCTGGTAATGTGATCCTCCCACAGACGTGGCAGACGCCAGTGCTTCGTGACCTCGCCGTCGTCATCTTTAAAGTCGTACTCGGGCTTCATCTTCGAGGCGGCACCATCTAGGGCAGCGAGCGAATCGTCGGTATTCCAAGACTTGTCGCTGTCCGAATCATCGCCCTGGGGCCGGGAAGGTTTGTTGGAAAGGTGGCTCGCATCTTTGGCTCGTTTGGCAAGATACTTGGACAACACGCCGTAGCCGTCCTCGAGCCGCGTTATGGCATTGCTGACTTCCTTGAACGGCACATTGCGATTGGGCGAGGTCAATTCGTCTGGGAAGAGGATGGCATCCTCGGCCGCGTTCGCCTCGCTGTAAAATATGTGCGGCGACGAGTTGACCAAGCCATCGGAGTCGACAGTTCTGGTCGTATTTTTCAACATATCGGATACGATGAAGAACTTATCGGGCTCCTGCACCTCGTCCCAGAGACTCTTCACTTGCTCGCCGGGTTTGATCAGACGCACTCGCTGCGTCTCCTTGTTCCGCGTGAGAGTGCGTAGGAAAGGTTCCTGGTGGTTGTACACATCGATTGGTTTCTGGATGCGCCACGCCTTGCGAAGCTCCTGTGCATAAGTAGTCAGTCTCTCAAATTCAAACCCGCCCAGCAGCATCAAACCATTACGTACCTCAACAATTACATTATAGAGGTGAATGCCACTCTGTGCCGGGGCGAAATGCCATATCCATACTTCGTAAGAGTCGTCGAACCCCAGATGCCAGTTCCGAAACATCTCTACGAAATCGAAGTAATCGGGTCCGATCTCGAGCTCGACCTCCCATTCGTTTTTGGCCGCACGGCCCATGCCCTTCTTGGATCGCAGGGTCCAAAGGGCCTCGTCCTTACGCGGCGCCGTGATGATCTTGCCCGTCTTGCCGTCTCGCACGGCCAGCAATATCTCGCCCGTCCGCATGCTGCAGTACTGGAGGAACCGGCGCGTGACCGAGTCGTTTCTCTTCATGTGGCCGACCATGATATTCCTTGCCTCCACGAAGTCGTGCCTCCGCCTCTGGGAACTCCGGGCGCCGCCCACCTGAAAGTGACGGCTGAAGTTATCGGCGGCAAGATCACCAAAGAATGGAAAGAAGCCCTATAGTTGAAATCAGTAAAAAATAGGTCTAGGAGAAATGGAGTGACGCAGGTATAACATGAACGTCAGGGCACACGGTAGAATCAAGACTCACCAAATCGTGTAACTGCTTGGTCAACCGGTCCGTCCCCCAAGACATCCAATTCGATGCCGGGAAGTATTGCCAAGAAGCGAGGAAGTTGAGCTGCGAGAACTCGTCCCAATTCCGGCACAGCTGGACCGCCTTTCTGAGGTCGCACCCGTTCGCCAGGACGGAGAACTGGAGCCAGCCCTCCCGGGACATGGAGGACTCGCTCGAGTAGTTCCAGATGCTCTTCCCGCAGATCTGGATTTTCGTCTTCTTGGGCAGTTCCGGAACCAGATTCAACAGCTCTTTCAGACTCGTGATCGGCTCGCCCAGCAACTTGGATCGCTGCGCGAGCAGGTTGTCGTAGTACCACTCCGGGCCTTGCAGACGACTGTAGCGGCGGTCCTGCAGGATGATGTCCTCGAACGAGAGGTCCTCGTACTCTTCTTCCTCCTTTGCCTCTTCGGTCTCGGGCTCGTCCCCGCGGAGCAGGTCGGCGCAGGCATCTCGGATGTCTTGGAGGCTCGGCTGCTCGACCTTGAGACACAGGTCGCGCAGGTCCGCCTCGGTGATCTTGGTGTCGTTAATAAATTCTTCCACGTTGGCGGCTTGCAGCGCGGCCGGGAGCAAGGACGCGTGCGACAAGAGAAGGCGGCAGAAGAGGAGGATCTTGATCTCTTTGATATCTTGCATCAGCGTTTCGATTTCGTCGTCGTCCATCGGCGGCGTTTTGGTAAGGGTCCCGTGCGGAGTCTCCAGGGACCCGACGAGAATGGCCCCGTACACCTCGTCGTAGTTCTTCTCAACTCCCTCCTTGAGACGCTTCCGCATCATCTCTTCCGTCTCAATGTTGCTCTTGTCCGGCTCTGTGTTCTTGTCGTTAGCCGCCGGATCCAGGTCTTCGTCGTCCATCATGTCTAGAATCCGGTTCTGACCGGTGCTGCGCGCTTCGGGAGACTTTTTCGCCACATCCGGCGCCTTGGAGTCTTTTGCTTTCGAATTCTTCTTGGGCTTCTTCTTCGGGGTGGGCTTGGCGTCGGATGTAGATGCCGGCTGCTTCTTTTCCGCGTCATCTTCCTCCTCCTCGGCCAACACCTCCATCCATAGGAAGTGTTTAATGAGATCAACATATTTCGATCGTTCGTCCTCGACAAAGTCCTCGATCGGATCCCACATCTCCACATCCTGGTCGCTCTCCGTCGCAGCGCTGATGCGCTCTTGGTAGACAGTTTCGAGGAAAGCTTCCTGTCTCTGCTTCTCTTCCTTCTCGCGTTGGGCTCGGAGGCGTGCCTGCATCTTCTTGCAGTGTCGTCTGAACATGGCCGCCTCGAGTTTGACCTTCTTGGCCGCTTTCTCGCGGGTGGTCTCTTCTTGTTTCTGGACTTCCCCTATCCATTTGAACCACTTTTCCTTTGCGTACAGCACCTCGGCCGTGCGCTTGACCACTTTCTCTAGAGCACGGTGCACAACGTGTCTTCGGTTCAACAATGCGTCGAGGTATGCCTGATGCCCGTAATCCAGCTTCAATGGGTAGAAATGCTTATGATGAAGCTTCCGTGCATCGATGACCTTACCCAAGAGAACATACTCGCTGAAAAGGTGGGAATGAATCTGGTTCAATACCGCTTCATCCTGTACACGTTCAAAGGTTTCGTTGGCAAGGGGCGTCTCGTTCGACTTGAGATACTCTGGCGCTTGTTCGGCCAAGCCGTCCAGTTGCGTGTTCCTCTTCTTGTATCCAGCATAGAGGCCGTGGCACTGTTTCCCGTGAAACCTGCAGAAGAGGTCATCCCATACCACCGCGGTGTTGGTGCATCGCTTTCCATCTGACAGGTTCAATGCCTTTTCATTTGTGAGCCTTTTTGACCAGCTGAGCCGAGGCGGTGAAGACAAACCTGGCAGATCGGGTCTGGCAACGGCGGCATCGTCGGCTGCCTGAACCCGTAGAACTTAAATAGAAAGTGTCTTGATCAACAGAACGGGATATCTTTACAGAGGAAAGATTGGATAACTAGAGATGGTGGAGACGGATAGTTGTATGCTCCAGTGACACGACACAGCTCAGGGTCATCACACACCGTGAGGGGTCAAGCAAACTAACAAGTCCGTTAGAAGGATTCAATGACAGGAATGATGCGATCACATCCAAAGATATTTAATTACAAGCTCCTTTTTCCCCTATTTTCTTTAGGGCTCAGTGTGTCTCCAAAGCAGGCGAGCTCCAAGTGGTGTGTAAGTAAAGTATGTAGTGTGAGATTTTTCCGTCTTTTTTTCGCGTCCCGCTTCTGTCTCACGGGACAATTGGCGCCACAGATCCACTACAGGTAATGACTTTATGTAGCGCGCCTCACCCGAGCACTAATACTGCTAGACTATGACGTAGGTGTAGTTCTGCTTTAATACTGATCGTACATTTCTGTCTAAGTATGTTCAAATAGAGAATCAAACGAGCTACATCTGAGGAAATTTCTAAATAATATTCTTAATATACCTAAGTGCGTATAAAGCGTCCTGAAAAAGAATGCAGGTGTACCTAAAGCATATATGTATGCCGGTGGGTGGCATTCAGCCAGCCTACACGTACTAAGTCTGTCAACAACATGATGAGATCAAACTACCAATTGCAACTTTTTCCGTGTTCGCTGCGGCGTAGAGTCATAACAAATAATACGCCGTATCTCAGGGTCACTCGGTTCGGCAATTTGCTGCCAGAAAAGGGGAATGAGAATTAATTTGCTATTTAGGGATGGTCTTTCTGTGTAACAAGTGAGGTCACCCAGCTTTACCTGTTTAAGCTCGCCGACGGCGAAGATAGACGGACTCAGGCCGACCAGGTAAGAATGGTGCAGGAGAAATCATCTTATAAAAGATGACATTTCTATCAGCCATGGATGGCAATATGGAACGATGAATGTCACTATTCTCCTCGCCCATGCACATCTTGTAATATACTAGCCCACCTCCTCTCAGCACTCAGCCAGCTGTCTCTTGTTCCGTCAAGATGAATCCAATGAGTCCGGTGAACACGAAGCCATACCAACTTCCGGCAGATGCCACGTGGTTTAGTACGGATTCCCCTTCATCTTCTACGAGCGAAAAGCTAACGTTAGATTCCCAGTCACTGGCTGTTCTAGTGGTATCGGCCGCGCCATCGCCGAGCTCGTAGCCAGCCTGCCTGGCCACAATCTCATCGCGACGGCCCGAAAGCTTTCCAGCCTCTCATATCTCCCAGACAAGGCTTCCATTCTCAAGCTGTCTCTGGACGTCACGTCGCCCGCCTTGGTCGAGAAGGCGTTCAAGGACGCAGCAGACCACTTCGGAGACAAGTTCTACATCGACGTCCTCGTCAACAATGCCGGGTACGAGCTCGCTGGCGATACGGAGGCAGTGACCGAAGAGGAGATGCATGACCAGCTCGAGACCAATTTCTTCGGCACCGTGCGCATGGCCACGAGGGCTGCGAAGGTTATGAGAGAGTCCGCGGTCCACCGCGGCGGCATCATTTTCAACATTTCCTCGCTCGCCGGCGTGGCCGCCTTCCAGGGCCAGGCCTTTTATCACGCAAGCAAGTTCGCCGTCGAGGGCTGGTCGGAGTCTTTCGCGCGAGAGCTTCATCCGGACTGGAACAGTGAGTCTATTCGGGATTACCAGCGTTCCCTAATCCTGTCCATGTACCCATCATCATGCGTGAGCAGTCTGACTTTTGCACCAGTCAACATTTGCATCGTCGAGCCTGGCGGCGTGAAGACGGACTTTGAGCACGGCAGCAAGAAGCACATCAGGATCCACGAAGCCTACGACGGTGCCGACATGCCTGCACGAAAGCTCGCTGCCTGGTTGAAAAAAGGGATCGCGGCTGGTGTCGGCGTCCCGCCCTCCTCCGTGGCCGAGGCGCTGCACCTTGTCGCCAGCCGAAATGATAAAGTGCCCCTCTGGCTGCCTCTGACCAGCGTGTCGGTCCAGCTGATAAAGATGAAGCTGCAGGCACGCCTTGATAACTTGGAGGAAGTAAAAGATCTCTGCTATATTGACAAGAAAGAAGCTTAGCAGCCCGCTTTTGTGAATTGGTCATTTAGCAGAGTATGGTGAGTCAGAGTGGCTAGGCAGCTCGCTCAGCTCAACTCTTCCCAAATGAAAGGCCACGGAATCGTTTACCTGGGTTTGATGATAACAGTCCCTGGCCAGAGTTGTAAAGAGGCCTCACACATTCTTTAATTTTCTTTCTCTGTTGCTGCTCTACCTTCTTTCTTTTCATCCAGCTAGCTAGCTACATAGACATGTCTCTAGTGTTGGCTTGAAAGCACGGCCTGTTTGCGTATGTGCTATACATAGTTGTCAGCATGTCTTTCAACTTCCTTGCTCAGTGGCATTACCCCTGACATTTTCACTTAGTCTTAAATAGCTAGGTGCTTGCCATGATACGGGCCAGGAAAACAGAGGTGAATCTCCATCCTAGCAGTCAGCAGCCTGCTTAGAGCCGCTCAACAAGACATCATCTTCAACCTACAACCTATGTCTTCTCTAGACCGTGGAGTAGACACCAAACTCGAATTTAGTAAATCTTGAGCAGCTGAGACGTTTTATGGCATGTTTCATTCGTGATGCCATGAGTTCCTTGGTCTGAAGTCACAGCTTGTCTCTTGGGCATCAGATACAATATTATTACTATGATAAGGATATCGGAGGCCTGAACTTTCCCGTAGCATCTCAATAATAATTATAAGTGGTGTGGTAACATCGCTCGCTTCTATTAGCTCTGGCTCTTGATGTCTTCGCCGGCTAATTGCCACTGTCCAACTATGTAGAACCGTAGGTTTCTTGATAGTTTCTGATAGCCTTTATATGAGCGAGCAATTTCTATGAACCTGGTATACTTCGCTAATTCATTCATCCGAGTTGTGCACGAAAGTAGAACTCGCCCGGCGCCTTTCGGATCAATGAGAAATACATAAGGCTCATGCTACTTCGCCTGAGTTGTAGGCTGATCTGCGCCATCTCGTGTAGAGGTGTATGGCATGCCACCATCAGTAGGCGAGCCGATCTCATGCCCAACCAAGAAAGGCCTGTCAGCGACCAGCAGTCAACCCACGCTACAATCCCTACCCGTTAGTCCTAATCCTATATAAGTTGTTCTAAGAACGGGAGCCGGAGCTTTAATTCCAAGATATTTCAACTTCGCCCGAAGTCTGACAGGATGAATCCTGGCCTTCTCAATCCGGCAAGTGCGCCGGGTTTATAAATTGAGCACAACCAAGTTTTTGACATCCAGGCCGGGCATGTTCCCAGTCTATATTATACACCCAGTCCATAGATATACCCATCGGGAGTACACATGTCCTCACGAACAAGATATCGCCATCACATCACCACCTTCGAGCCCTATCATCCCGACTCACTGCTAGGATCCCAGCACCACGGACGTGGCTTTGGCGAGGGACTGGTAAGATTGCATCACCACGATCCCCGGCTCATTCCGTGTTTCATGTTTCGCGTTATCTGGGTCACCCACACATCACCACCGTCGGATTTGGGAGCTTGAACTGGGCATCGGGGCCGGTAAATCATCACTGCCCATCCGCGCGAATAATTTACTGATCTGACGTGCGCGCATGGGGCACAGGGAAGGTAGTGAGAATAGTACGAATCGTGATAGTCAACGCTAGCTTATGGAATGTACCGTGGTCCCATGAACATGTTTCAAACGCCCAGGAAATGGTGATAGAGTGCTTCCTAAGCATTGATGAGTAGAGTACCATCTACTACGAAGGAAACAAAATGTGATGAATGCAGATAGACAAGCACGATGAAAACACGTCACCAATGGCAGGTATTATAGAGAGTACGACATTAAACCGTATTTCCAATCATTGCTGAAATTGGTATCTCATAGCTATAGCAGCAGAGTTGTTCTTCATGGTCAAAGTTTCGCGACCAAAGTCATCTGACTAAACGATACATACGGTCATCAAGCATAAGCTTTCCTGCCAAATTGAAGAATCAAGCAAGCCCATCTGTCTCCCCCTCCCTCTCTCATCTCCAGGCTCTCCTCGCCCTCATCAATCAACCCACCTCTCTCACCCCTCCCAGCCCTTGCTCTACAAGAGGTGATACACACTCCCACGCTAGGGGCAGCAGCCATGTTCCAGCGCCTTGCTATCGAAATAGCCATATATAATCCAATAAAAAAGGAAAAAAGAGCAGAGGATCAATCGCTCTTAAGATAAAGAAGAAGGAAGAGAAGAAAAAATAAAATAAGAAGGGAGGTTGGGGCCTTTCTAGCCGCCTCACGTCTTTGACAGCCGAACCGAAGATGCCATTCGGTCGGGGGGTATATCCATCACGTCTCAGCGGGCATCCGATCGAACACACAAGTCCCGAAAAAAACTCCTCCAAAAAATAATAAAATAAAAGCAAAAGGTATATATGCATATATGTAAGAGAAGAAGACGGCGAAAGGGAGAAAAATGAAAATAAAAGGAGAAACGGAGAAGAAAAGGGAGGATCTTTCGTTCGAGTAAGTGATGTAGTAAAATTGAAAGAGACGGGGAGAAAGAGGAAGGCCGCATTCGTATGCGGCTTGGTTGAGTTAACCAGCTTCATCTCCTACTTGCGACGCGCCCGGGCGAGAGAAAAGGAGAGAGAGGTAAACGGGCCAGACAAGTGGGCTAGGAAGAGAAAAAGAAACAAGAAAACCGGCGGAAATTCCGAAATGGCGTGTTCGCAAGCGAAGCGAAAAAGATAGGTGGATGGACGGGCGGGTGAATAGGTAAATAGATAGATATAGGAGTCACTCCGATCCTGCGCGTTGATAGCAGTCGATCTCGGTCTCGTTAGATCTTAGCGAGAAGTATCGATTGATCGATACGAGATAGAAGGACCCGGTCCTTTCCCTCGAAGTTGATCGAGCCTGTCCTAGAGTAGGTACGTAGATCTCAGCCCAGCCCAGCCCAGCCAGAATTGTCACATCACCTCACACACAGCGTGAGGTATATGGGTATGGCCCCAACTCTAGCCCAGGGCATGCCCGATGGGATTCTGTCGTCGAGAGGGCGGCGGTGACAGGCCGAGGTACATCTCCTTGTCGCTAGCCGAGGAGGTGATCGGCGGCGGGACGAAAGACGAAGAGTAGATCCGCGAGTGCGTGCTGCCGCTGCCGCTGCCGCTACGCTCCTTCGATCCGGTCGGCGACGAGTCCGCGCTACTGTTATTCCAGTTCTCGGGGTGGCTGTTACTCCGCACGATCCTTGTGCGGCTGTTCGCGCGGCTCAGGTTCTTGGGCGTGCTGGGCGGTAACTTCTGCAGGCGGGACGGCTGGCGCTTGAGTTGTGGCACGAACGGCTCGTCGCCGGGAACGGTCTCGTCCGTCAGCCCTGTACGAGCGTTCGGCGCACGCGCGAACGCGGCCGGTTCCGGTGCCCGAGGCAGGTCGATGCTAAAGCTGTGATTGACGAAGGACCTGGTCGAGACCGCTGCGTCGGTGGAAGGCCGGCTCATCCCTTTCTGGTACTGGATCTTGGCCGAACTCGTCGAGTCCTTGGACGCATGGCTCCGTTGCGGCCTGTACTGTTCCGTCTCCTTCTCGTCGTCCGCTCGGCTCACTTTCCACGTCTCGATCTCGTCGTCATCGATGGGAGTTAGGCCTCTGTTAAAAAGCCTATGCCTCCGTCGGTTTCGGAGAAACCAAAGTCCTCCAAGGACGATCAGCAGAACGCCGATGACGCCGAACACAGTACTTAGCACGATAACCAGTGTATCGTGGCCCACGGTGCCGTTATCACGCTTATACATGGCGGATTTGGTGATAACGAATGGAGGGCTATATGGGTAGATTAGTGCTCGCTTCGCCTGGGAGCAAGTAGAGGTCGGTCCGGAGTGAAGTCGATTAAGTACTTTGACGATGGTGGGTAGTTAGAATCGCGTCGGCGTTGTCATCAATGGTCGTTTAGAGAGTTGAGAATCGTCGGGCCAGCGTTACGAAAGTGTAGGGAGGTGTAGAGTGGAACTGAAGCAATATCACAGACGAGACATCCATGAGGCTTGATGGAGATCGTCGGTAGAATAACGTCTACGAGTTCCCTCCTCCCAGATAGATGGTAGCCTTTCGTCAATCCTGATTCGCGAGTAAACCAAGCTACTCTGAAGGCCAATTCTCCCAAACTCTAACAACGGGCTTGTTATTCGTAAAGGTCTGTTGAAACAATCAGTCAGTCTGACTTTGCATGAACAGCTCCTGCCTTAGCTTGTTGGCGAGTGATAGCTTAATCATGAAGCTCCAAACTCACTGGCAGCATTCATTGGCAAGCGGGGGCGGCGTAGGATTTGTTCTAGTAAGGTGCAAGGGAATTAAACGAAACAAACCGGATGTAACTAACACTCAAAGTCCCGAATCGATCGAGCTGGCACCACGGCCGCGGGCCTTGAAGGCGGAGTAACTGAATGGAGAGGGCGGATAACGAGTGACAGGAAGTTTGGATATGGCGAGTCTGTTAAAGGCGTCCGCTCATCAGTAGGAGAGCAGATGCTCACTAGGACCAAGAGCGAGAAAAACGAAGCACATAGACAAGGTCCCTGGGCCAGCTCAGTAATTATTTGAAGCTGGTCTCCCCCTCACCGATAGGAAAAGAAGGGAAGTGGAGGTTCGAACCACTTATGGGGTAAGGTAGGTAGAGATAAGTGAAGGTTGAGGAAAGAGGTGGGGGATGAAATGCTACAGCAATAGGCTTGATGGAAAAGCTCCCGCTTGCTTCATCAGGACAAGGACCGCTGCAGGCTGGCCGAGATCTACCTAAGTAGATTTATGGGAGACGAGCAAGCGAACCGGCCGCCGCCACCATCACCGCTGTATTATAGCTAGCTACCACACAGTACAGTATGCAGCTCAAATGCACCTAGTACTCCACGGCTGTCCACAGCAGCGAGTAGCAGGCCAGACACTGGATGGGTAAATTGTGTGGTGCTAGAAGTTCGGTCAGTGTGGTGGGCCTTGGGCTGGGCATGCAGATTGATATGCAGGCTGGCCGTAGATAGTACACAGAACTCTTTACACGATAGGTAGGGAGGTATGTGTTGTGGGCAAGTAGGTAGAGAACCACACACGACGTGAGAAAAAAAAAGGTGCACTTACGCTCCTGATCTCACGCTAGAAATGTGTAAATAATTAGGTATGTGTTTGGGCAGAGCCTGCAGCCAGCAAAATGAATAAGGAAAGACGGTCAGGGGCGAAAAGGGATAAAAGAAGTTAACAAAGAATCAAGATTCCCAAGCGACTGGCAAGGAGAAGTACAATTAATTCCGATTAGTTGTAAGGACCATAATTAGCCCCCAAGAATCTCGAAAATACAGGACTAAGATTTCTTTGTGTTTGTCTCCTGCCCCAGTACTTCGTACTCAAGACCCATCCATGGTAGTAAATCCTTCACCTTCATTTCCTCGTTCCAGGTACACATACTCACCTACAATTTAGTGCTGCTATTTACCCATGAACCATGGTTTTATGACGACGTCTCAACCCCCTTCATCTCTGTCGAAAGAAAAATATCAGCAAGAAAAGTATCCACAAAGCTCACCCATGTTCTAATGCACAGATCAACAGCAAATCGTACCGGCATGTAGTAGTGTACATGAAACGTGTACAGTGTCCAGATATTCAATATATACTATACACTACATCTGTCTCTCCTCCACATTACTACCTAGGTAGCATCTCGATGATAGGCATGGCTGGGCGATCACTGTTGTGTCAGTGTGATCTGGCATTGAATTGAAAAAGAAACCAAGCCACCTGCAGCATCTGGATACTTCTAAGTATGCATCTTCGAAACAACGCCTCATCCCTCCGAAACTATCAAACAAACCCAGCAGTCAAGTGATATATATGCATCATGTAGGACTTGATGACGAGAGCTGCGGAGTGTGAAATAGAAATAGAAGCTTGCTGGGCTTCGGCTTTGTTCATCGAGGGAGTCAGCGGTAGGCGGGTACCTACGAAGTATTCGGCCGCTGTATCTGACAGACAGGGCTTAAACAGGTCGGTATTAAAGACGCATAACAACGGCCTTCATCTTGTCGCCCCAAATTCTTGCAGACCCCTTCACCCCAGTCGCCACTATCACCACACTTGGTATGGTACACTCGAAGAAACAGAAGCGAAATAACTACCGATCTAGAAGCACTAATACTACCATGTCTATCCACCAGAGTACACTACTGGTAATTCGCCAAGCTTCTGCTGGTGGTGCAAAAGATACTTAAGAAGATTACATAATGCAAAATCTATATAATAGGGACGGAAATTAGTTCCTACTTGACTGAAACATGCCGCTTGCTCTGTTCCATGATAGCTACTTAGCTGGCAAGTCTAGAAAACTCGATACTCACCTACCTACCTAGTTCGCCAAGGGCTACGTTAGTGTACGGCTAGGTCATCAGGAACCAGGTCTGAGAGGTGCCATGTGTTCGGCGTGGTTGGTGACCGCCTGGATAGGTGTAGTGTAGGCAGAAGACTAGCCTTCCATGCTGGAGGTACACTACCAGCCTTCAGGAATCTCTTTGCCTATTCGTTGCGCAGTACCTACCTACTCTAACGTCTCTTCTGGTGTGCGTTATACACATAATAATACAGGTAGTATATCTCTCTGCGTGGGGTTGTCTAGCCTAATTAGAGCCCGCAATCCAGGCACGAACGAATAAGCTTCGTGAAGCCAACTTTTATCTTCGACCCTAATGTACCTATGCCTGCAGGCACTTTGTGCCTGGCCTGGTGATGTGGGCATCGGACAGGGGTGAGCAATCTCGTGGGACTTAGGCACGGTAGGTACCTGGATATCGCCAAATGCCTCCCCTCCTAGGTATTTCACTAGTGTACGTTCGTAGTCGTGAGGGGCACACAGGCACAGCTTGCATTATCTTTGTGATCCTCTTCTACAAGTCGTGGATATTTGAATTAAAATAGGTATCCTTCTGGGCTCAGAATAAGCTCAGCGTAAGACACATATTTGTGACAGCTACGGAGTCCGAGTCCTTCTTGCGTACGCCCAACCCCGTCGTGGTGAGACGCGATACTCAATCTTGTGCCCAAATCTCACGTCCATTGCCAGAAAATTGGTGTCACATGGGCATTCGTGTAGGTGTATAGAAAACCGAAGTTATAACCAACGATATATGGTCCTATGTCTATTCGTGCTACGCAATCAGGCGATTGAGCCGGGTAGATAGATGCAAGAGTTAGATAGTGGCGTAACAACCAAAATTCAGAGCGAACCATCTACCAAGCTGTTCCCGTGCACACACATACACAGCACCACAGGCCGATGATACCCTCCGGCCTCGAATCGAGCCATATTTCCCTATTGGACCCCCTCCTCCACAATCGTGACAATTACCCCTGGCCCAGGAACGGAGTACAGCAGCTAGCTACCGAAAACAAGAAGGCTGACAGATGCTTTGCGCAAGGCCATGAGACATTGCGCCAGATCATTGTTTACGGTCTCCATTGGCCCAGATCTATCTGCGCCCCTCTTGGATTTTTTCCAGAGCTCGTTACCTACAGGCTACGGCTCCTCCTTCCACACCGCCCACACATACGCCCCTCCTTGAGCCGGTCTCTCAAGAGTCCTACCTAAGTACCTCATCTAACGGTCTGCTTCAGAGCTGGGGAATAGGCGGACTTTCGAACCATCCATTCAGAGAAGCCAGCTGGCAAGTGTCAATTAATACTTCATATCCAAGTCCAAGAATACTACCTACCTTAGGTAGGCTCAAGTGGTGTGGATAGGTGGTTTTTATGTTCTTGGCCCGTGCTTGTCTCACCACTATCCATATGCTATTAGTGTAGCGGCCGGATTACCGAACCTGCTGTATTAGTACTAAGGCTACACTTTAATCAATTTGATACCTTCTCCATCTGACATCTATATTGCCATTTCATGCTTCGACTGGCGGTGTGTATAGGATAGTACCCCCGTTAACTTAGTACACTGACGGTAGTCTATAGCTATAACACTCCTAGCCAGATTAAACTGACTGAATCTTCGAAGTAGTATAGGTAGGGAGATAGGGAGTATATCTATGCCCCCCATCTTTCACCTAACCTAGCGGCTTTCCCAAGACTCGTACTAACACTACATCCCATACACTAGGTAGACGAGGGGCAGCTCTAGGTATTTCCGCTTGTCGCGGCAGGAAATGCATAGCTTCTTGACCCCAAACCCCCAGGTCGCTAGGCCCGCGTGCACGTGGGCTCTTTTCTTTTCAAATGGCAATGTAACTCGCCATACAAAGCACGTAGGGAGGGAGACACTCGGGTGAAGGAGCGGAAGTGTTTGCATGAACATTCTTGATCAACGGGCACGCCTTACTACCCACTTGCCCTTGTTAAGAAGTAGGGACGCGTGGCATTTCCCTCTCTCCAAAATCTGTTCTAGGTGTTGCGCAGATGACTGTTGAGGAGCGGGATAATTAGCCGGGCCTCTATTATGCACTACATGGCACTGCAGTCTACAGTACTTCGTTCGTACTTAGCAGGCACTTTTGAAACAGAAACAATGCCGTTCAATGTTTCGGAGGCTTTCTCTGCGACAAGCTCCCCTTGCTCTTACTGGCCGGTCGTATTTCTACATTGTGTACACTACATTATACCCTGGCTCCTGGTGAGCCGGGGATGGCAGGCATACCCCTGACTAGGCGCTGACTGGAGGTTCCATGTCCGGTACGTCAAAGTACCTACACTACCTCTCGTTCAAACTCCAGGTACCTACTCCTCCTTTTGAAGGATCGTGAACAATTATCTCTGCATATTCTCCCAGCTGTCCTACGAATAAACAGGCGATAGCCCCCAAAACGCCCCATGTATTTCGCCCTAATTGTAAGCATCATTTCATGGACGGAGGCTCGCTTATAAAATAACAAAGGGGGCCTAAATCTGTAAATTAAAGCGACCTGCGCCCTCACCAGGCACATATACTTATTGGCGGACACCTTTTTTCATCTTACTAAGGTGTAAGCTCGCTACCAACTCAGAGTCAGACGACTGACTGACTGACTGACTGAATTTTTTTAAAACAATCAATCGAGGCGTCACTTATCACATCCGGCCACCTCTTGTCATTCCGAGCACTCACCGTTTCCAGGGCGGAAGAATGGTCACCGTCGTGCACCAGCTAACTACCTAAGCGACGTCAGATGGGCAATACGCATCATCCGCCGAGCCAGCTCAGACGTATTACCAGCCCGGCTATCCGGAGGCGTGATCGATGACCGAACAAACAATTCTTTGGTTTTGTTTTCATGCAAAAAAAAAAAAAAAAAGGTGCACGTCTACGGGATGGGCAGTGCTAGCTAACCTAGCATTATAACTTTGAGCGTCTATCCCAAAATACCGACCATCCAGCAATCTCTGAGAGCCGCTGATTGCCCTCGCTTCAGCACTGCAACCTCGTCTCAATGTGACGCTGTCGCCCGTGCGCCAGCAATGTCAGTAGTGTATGTCATCAGGCTCGAGCTATTCTTGGTCCCGGAGAATTTCGAACTGCCGTTGATAGGTTAGGTAGGTAGGTAGGTAGGTAGCTACAGTCAGAGCACGGGCAACAAAAAGGCTCTTTATCTACGGTGGGTGGTAGGTGATTGACATCCATCTCCGCATGTTGCTATCAAGGCGAATCTGTTCCGTAAGAGGAAACCCGGCACTCATTGATTGTCTCAGCCAGCTCAGATGCGCGCGAACTGAGTCGCTACATTAGGTTACATGAATGCAGGATGATATGCAAGTCAGCCAGCGCTTGCTTGCTGAGCGCCACTATGCGGGTGGCCAAAATAGTCCATCCTCATTCGGAGAGCATTGATCATCGAAGCCATCAGTTGCGCGATATGCGTTGCGCACGTCGGTCGCAAGAACTGTAATTCCCAAACCTCCGTTCCCCATGCTGTGGCACGGCCGGCGTAAGCACCAACATTAGAAGGGAAGCACAATTCTCGATTATCAGCCACCGAGCTCTGTAAGCACGTCTCGTTCGAAGTAGATCCTAGGATACACGCCCCCCTCCATCAAAAGCTCCCGCTGACCCCCGCTTATCCGGGACTACCACGTTCTGTTCCTGACAGGTCGCATTGATCGTTGCACGTTGGCGTGTGGAACCAGCTTTTGGGCCGAGCTTCTCGGCCGGGCCTACGGGGTGAGGAGGGAGGTAGTTGGCACGTTTGGTGGAATACCTAGCCAGGGTAAGACTTCAACAGCATCTTTCAACTGCACAAAATAGTTAGCCTACACACATGTCTCACACGTGAACATATGAGGTGATGAGCCGTTGAGACAGCGGGAGACTGAGACAGAACTAACCTACTCACCTACCTTGTAAAGTGGCTTCCGAGGGGCTTTGTGACCAACCCATATTTTCCAACTCAACTTCGATATTCTGAGTGCCTGCTCACCGCCTGTCACTTAAGACAGCAGCAACTCTATCTCTCTAATTAATCAATGTCTCGGATATCAGAGCATGTCAACGAGCTTGGCAAGATTTGAATCAACTCCGTTAGGTTTTGTCTACCAAACTTGACTGACGATTCCCTTTGCATGAAGCTTATGCACGAAATACCACACAAGGCGGCGCCCACCCCTCTCCAGCTTTCTCAGCCCCTCGCCGCCTATCAACCCCGCTGACTATTCTCCCCCTTGATGGTGCTTCGCACGCCTTGACATGCCGGGCAAGTAGGTAATCACAGGAGTAAGTCAGTGTCGATGATAGAAGTATCCAATCAGTCTTACCACTCATGATGCTCCGGTCAGCTCTTGGGAAGCAGACAGGGCGATGTGACCCCCCAAACGACGACCGATGGAAACAAGATCCGAAAGCTGCATAGACTCGGGGCTCCTGATCCTGCTCTAGTTGCTCGTGTACGGCTTCTACAACGCGTGTGAAGCAAGTAAGAAGGCGTTACGGATACGCCACGAATGACGCCGTCGTGTAAGAACAACCTATCTATCCCACTATCTCTGTACACCCCTCATTGGATTTGGTTGAACAGCCAAACTCCAGCGGCGGAAAAGCCGCAGGGAGCAAATAAAAACCACGACTCGGTCATGAGCGAGTCGTTTCGCCCTATGTACTTGATAGTCTAGGTTAGTAGCGTACCGGCGTATTAGCAGCGCGCGTCAAAGGGTGGCAGGCGTGATACACCACACGCGAATCCCCCGAAAGACGGACACGGACATGGATGAGCGAGGCTGACGCGAAGCAGTTGCTAAAGTGAGGGCCCCAAGGATAGGTAGGCCCCTAGCTAGAAGCTGGGCTGAATGCAACCAGCACTTGGGTTTCTCATTCATTTATTCGTCTGAGACAGGCAGGCAGGTAGGCAGGCGTCGGGTTGCCATGAGATCAGCGCCGCATTGCAGCCCGAAAGCCAACCAACCTCTTGCAGAGCTGCCAATGAGGATGCGAAGGAGCGGTCAGAAATATAATGAAAAAGAAACCCAGGCTTTCATAGCAGCATATAGGTTGATGTGTCGATAGGTACCTGTAGACAGACAGGTATATGAGTGCCCGGTCTCAGTAGGTATTAAATGCACTCAGTCCTGCGGTGGCTGCCGTGCGATTCTGAATGAACCTGCGTAACACACAACTCCGGGTAAGACTTGGAGTAGTTTTCCTGCGTAAGCGATGCTAGTTAGGAGTCAGGGCTGAGAGTTTCGAGGCTGGCCTTGGGAGAGGCGTCGGATTCAACCGAGACCTGCAAAGACCGTCACGTCACGTCACGTCACGTCACGTTATTCGATGCCGTCGTAGCCTTGATCACGAGAAGCCGAGACACAGAGACGTTGGGCCGTATGTGTCATTCTCGTCATCGCCATAGTCGTATTATTGCAGAAGGATCGAGCAATTACCATTATAGCCTCGGCGCATATTGGTGCGCCATCGTAGAATACCAGTGGTCTCCTCGTCCGGGGGGGGGGGGGGGGGGGGGGGGGGGGGGGGGGGGGGGGGGGGGGGGGGGGGGGGCGGGG
>MU392199.1:0-250906 GCA_022578495.1 Nemania sp. NC0429 | reverse complement strand
TTTTGTTGTTTTGTTATATTTTAAATCATCACTCTGGTCTTTTTTTGTTTGCTTCTCATATCATCCTTGTTGTCCTTCCCCCCCCCCCCCCCCCCCCCCCCCCCCCCTATCTTTTATCTATCACTCTTAGGCCGTCGTTTAACTGGTATGGATCTGATTCAACCACCAGTGGCAGACTGCGGAGGATATAAGTGAGGCCTCTGTATAGTATGCCAGTCACATCACCACCCGCGGCTTGCTTGACTGCGCTGATTCCGGAACGGGGATATTGAACCCCAATTGGGATCAGGCCCCCTTCGTGATAAGGGGATAGTGACCGGAGTCGTAAGGTTGTTCCCCCATCAGGTGACATGCGCAACTTCTACCGATGAGATACTACGACAGCCTATCCGTCTTCGAGCATGCCGAGTATCCGGATCCGAGACTGCAATTCATACATTACCTGGGTAGATGGGTAAGTATGCACTTCCTAGCTCCAGATACGGAATGCCGAACCGAGTAGACGGTAGATAGCAGCATATATATCCACAGCACGTTACCTCTCAGTCCGCGGCCAATTCCGATCAGTCTTATACCTCCCCTTCAAATGATATTATAACCTAGGTATACCACCTTTGTCACAGAGCGATCCAAAATCCCGCCAGGTCTGCCATTTAAAGGACCCCCACACATCTGGCATGGTGACACGGGCCACAGGTAGCTACCGGCGGCGACATCCCACCCATTATCCAGGCACGCGCATAATCGCCCGAAGTCGTCACATTTCCCAGCCCAGAGGGTGTCGAGACGGCTGCCAGGGCAAGCGTGACGCCAGCGTAGCAAGGAGAACGGTGTACCTAGAGTAGAAATAGGCCAGAGTAGTAAGTACCGACTTTATAGTAGTAGTATGCAGGCAATAGTTAATATCCCATCCCTTCGCAAAGCGAGCGAATGGCTCCGCTTTCGCGACCACGCTTAAGATGCGGACTATAGACGCCAGAATAAATGGGAGTAATGTGATGCCACAGGCGCTTCTTATGACTCCAGTTTATCGAATCTATCTACTTTACTACTTTAGACCTTTATTTTTCTCACGCATGTCAAGTCGAAGCCGAGTCACACGCGTGGCAACCCCCCAGATCTGAAGTGATTTTCATAAGCGCCGCTGCGTGTCACGAGGGAGTGTTAAAAATACTATTCATATCAGTATCATAATTATATCATCATCGTCGCTATTATACTGATAACCCATTCGTACCCTCCCCTCGAATCACAGGACACAGCAATAGGGTGACTGACGTATCTGGGTCTGTCTATAGTCAGCCGAAGACACGAAGCACAACTAGATATCCACTTCGAGACATGCTACCAGCAGATATCATACAAAAAGACACATGGGATGACCTAAAAACAGAACACGATTCACCTGCTACATGTAGTTTACATGGGAGTCTTTGATGGATAGGAGAGGTATCATATATAATACACACAGACACCATAAACAGGGATCCAGTCAATATACGCTTCGCAAGTGGTAATTACCACACTTCTGATAGGTAGATTGATATACGTATTCACACAACAATCAACACCAAGCCCTCACCCACGCCCCAAGTCCAGTCCAGTCCAGTCCAGTCCAGTCCAGGCCAGTCCATGTCCGACTCCGACTCATCTTGCTCGACAACTGACTGACTGCTAAGTAACTACTCGCTCTCCAATATACATACATCTCGTCCTCCACGACATTGATGGCCACGGTGGTATTTCACTGGTAGTTATTTCACAGGTAGGTAGTTCATAACCATGCTCCCTCCCAAAATGCAGGCAAAGTAGATAGATGAAAGAAGAGCCAGTTGACTGTCCCCCCCTTTTCCTCTTCCTCTTCTTCTTAAAACGAGAATAACATACCGTCGCCCATACAGAGAATAATGCATATTGTTTGGGAGGTAGGTATGTAGCTCGGAAGGAAGGAAGGAAGTAGGTAAGGAGAAATGAATGCAAAGACTCCGTCGCTGATGCAGTCCTGTTTTGTTTGCTCCCCCCAAGACACTGGCCACCCATTTGTTCATTCATTCATGTATTCGTTCGTTCGTTCACCCATCAACCCATCCGCTATTCGTGGTATAAGACGTATATTCGGTTGTCCCTCCGGGGCTAGAATAAACGCGAAGTAAGTATACTGATGTCGGCTCGCGAATACCTTTGCCCATGGCCTGATCTGATCCGCTTGTTATGTATGTTTTCGTTCGTCAAGGCTGGCTGTTGCAAGAGCCGGGCCCGAACTCATATTCTAGGCTATCCAGGGTGCGCTGAGTCATGTCCACTCTATGGGCTGCCGACTCGGATTCAGCTCTCTTTCTAGCGTAATGTTCCCTAGCTTCCGCTCTCCTGACCGACTCCTGCGCTGCCTGCAGGTTATCAAGCAAGTGCGTGTTGCCAGTGTACTCTCCAATACGCTTCGCAGCTGAACTGGATATGGAACTGCTGCCTCCTTGACTGTTGTTTCGAGATGGTAGAGAAAATGCGATCGTATCGTCATTTTTGGATTTGGCAGGAACAGAAGGCGATGTCCCATCAGACGGCGAGTATCCCTAATAAAACCCGTCGGCTCCAGGGGCTCCCTTGCTTCCTGCTGATGCGGGATTTGGTGTGGTCTGGGCAGAAGCACTGCTATCGCTCGGTGTTGGTGGCTCGACGACTTGGTTTCGAATGTACATTATCCACTCGTGTTGGAGAAGCTCGACCGCGCTAGCTCGCTTTCTGGGATCTGGGTTGAAGCAGCGCTTTAGAAAGTCGATACCTTGCGGACTCAGTTGGTCGGGGCCCGGGAGCTGTGGTGGATTGCCTTGCGCAATATTGTACATGATGGCCCATTCGTTATCCAGATTAGACCACGGTCGCCGCCCTGTGACCATTTCTAGGATTACGCATCCTAATGACCATATATCTGCCGCTCCGTCATGTCCCGGGTTGTCTCCCGTGATGACCTCAGGCGACATGTACATGGGTGTGCCTGTCATCGACTTATTGGGCATACTGCCGGCCAGTTTCTGGACCAACGTGCGTCCCTGACGTGCAATGACTTTGGCGGCCCCAAAGTCGACATACTTAATAACCCCATTGTGATCGAGAAGGATATCTGTAGTCTCGTGAGCCTCAAGTTAGTAAAGTAAGGATACGTAAGAAAACTCACTCTCCGGCTTGATGTCACGGTGGGCAATGTGACTTTCGTGTAAATAAGCCAGTCCCTCCAAAAGCTGTAAGGCATACACCATGACGACTTGTTCATCTTCAATACGGCCGTGTTCTAATAAACCTGCCAGGGAGCCGCCGGAGCAAAATTCCATGAAGATGTACACGCGGTCACGGTGTACTTCAATGCCATAATAGTCGACCACGTTTGGGTGTTCCAAGACCTCCAGGACTCCCATCTCGTCTCTGATTTGCCCCGCCACTTGCGGGATCAACTTGGGATCTTGCAGTCGGATTTCCTTCACGGCCATCAGGTGTCCAGTGTCCAAGTTCATGGCAGCATATACGCTTCCAAAAGTTCCCCCACCAACAAAATGACCCTGTTGCCACCTTATTGTGACGTTCGTAGCCGAGGAGGAGAGATAAGCTAAAGATCGATCGACCTCATTTGAGACTTCTAGGACCCGTCCTAAGCCTTGCCGTTCAGAAACGACCCCCCTTTGTACCTCGTCCACCTCTTCGATTTTCTTCAGACGCTGTTCCTGAATCAGGTGCGCTGCCTCTTCGTCGTCAATGTTTCTATTCTTATCGTATTTTCGAAACTGGCCGACGAGAGCCTCGATCCGTTCTCGTTCGAATTGCGCGGCTTGGTTCGATTTAGCACCTAGGATGTCGAAATGAGAGATGAGGAGAGACATGCAACCGGAAACCTTGGCGCGTAACTTGGCATATTCGTCCTCGCCTAAGCCTAGGATGTGTCGTCCTGTAGTCATGCTCATGGTAAATTCCAACGCAGGTACTGCCCATCTAAATGACTTACGGTCCGTCACTTTGCAATCATCGCATATGAAACTCACCCAGTCCAGGCCGAGCTTGGTGAGTCTGATATTGTTCATCTGACGACGGTTGGTATCCATGTATAGAAGTGATCGTCTCCCAAACTCGGTAGCAAATACGAAGCAGGTCTGGATGAGATCATGGCAGTCCATGCCTTGCGTCTGCTTTCGGATGATGGCCACGCTATCCATGAAGGTATTAGATAGCTTGAAGCCAACTTTCCTAATCTCGAACAATCTTGCGTTGACCCTGTGCAGGTTGGAGCGCGCCTCCACGACGAGATCTAGGTGCATGTCTATTCTGTCTAGAAATACACTTCTCACTTGCGCGAGGCGGGCTTGAGAGCCATCTGCGATCAGACGCATTTGGCCCAGCTTCAAATCGTTGGACTCGAGGTTGAGTGATTGACTACCCCGATTGCCGAACCAGGTAAGGGGGGCCTCGGGGCGTAGTATCAATATGTACGGATCGGTTGGGTCCTCAGACACCTGTTCGTGTAGGCAAGTCCGTAGAATAGACTGGACTTCCTGGTCGCGGCCAGCCAGAGTGGGGGAGGCTATGATCTGTACGCCATCAAACTCGTCGACGAGAAAGTGACCGGTGACAGAAAGTCGCTCGTACAAGTACTGCAGGTCTTCGGCATCCAGAGCAATACTCATGTCCGATGCGTTTTCGTAGTGCTCGCTGAGCAGCCTCGAAAATCGTTGCAGCATTCTCTGCCTGACACGGACCGAGTCTAGCATTTGCATATATCTTTTCGTCATATCGTCCGTGCTCTCTTTGGGCTTTCTCTGAAGCTCGCGTTCAAACGTTTGACTCAGCCGACTGAGGACTTTGTAGGTAAGATTGCTGAATTGCTCAGCCACTTCAATGTCGCCCCTTTGGAGATAGCGTCCAATCTCATTGGCGAAGTCCCATTCCTGAGAGAGAATTTCCGCTTCTTTGAAAGTATTCTTATTCCTGCTCAACTTCCAGTTGAGCAGCTTGAAATAGTATTTTAACGCATCCAACACCACTTGGTCAAAGGACTCATCGATACATGGGGGTAATTGCCATCCGGGTTGCGGTTGCGATACCGTCAGCGTCTCTTGCTTAATTCGAATTGCTAGTTTCAGAAGAAGCTCGAATTGGGAGAGCATCTGATCTTGGAGCATAGGGGTCTGCTGGGTAGTCCCTCTCATCTTCCGGGCGTAGGCTGCCCTCACGCTAATAATTTCTTCGATGAGACGAGAGGGGAAACTGATGAGGGTCAGGATCTCTTCAATATACGGTGGGAGGTGTCGCTTCTGAAAAGCGGCCGAATTCATGATCAGGGTCTCTTTGGCTTTGGCAATGGTGCTCGAGATGGGCGAGAGCATGCTCCTCCGTATCAGCGTCTTCGTCTTGAGGGCATGTTCCGTCTTTGTGGCTTCGTCGATTTCATCGTGAAGTGAAGTGAGGCCATCTTCCTTCAACAGGCGATCCAGGAATGTCGACCCATCGCTGAGACTACTCATACTCGGAGACCGGGCTTCCTTCTGGTGAAAGTCGAGTTCGTCGTTGCCCACCCACTTCTTGAGGATGGAGAGTTCGGTGTTGATCATCTCATTGGTATTGTACCACGAGAGCACAGCATCGCAAGCTTCCTGAAAAGCCGGAGACGCGGCCGTAGGATGGGCTTGCCCCAGAGCCTTCCAGGACGGATATAGGCTCTCGCATTTCTCAATCTTTCTCACGACGTCGGCGATCTGTTCTATCGCCGGCATTCCTACTTCGGCCTCGCCTTGGACCTCGAAGCGAGTGATCTCGTCAATGATCCGATCGAGGTGGCTCCGCGCCTCGTCGATCATCTTCCGCTGCAGAGCGAAGGAGCGGCCGGTGGTCTGGGACCTGATGCCCAACCACAAGTCGGCCTTGTGGGCGGTCTTGGCTCCCTGAAACTCGGACGTTCCCAGCAATCGTCGCTTCTCCTGCTTCACGACATCCCCGGTCAGGACGGCGGCCAACATACCGTGCCATTCCAGCCGCTCGCGGTTGGCGGGGTCCCTGACGTCCTCTTCGGTGGGCTGCGTGTCGTCTATGAGGTTCTGGAACATGATGGTCTCGTCGTTGAAGCGATCCTCGAAGACACCCTCGGACGAAGGGGTCTCTCCTTCCGACTCCTCATCCGAGTAGTCGACGCTCGGGGTCTGGGGATCGAAATAGCTGCTGGGCAAGGGCTCTTGGCGCATCAGGCGCAAGTACGCGGGCTCTTGATCGCGGAACTTGTCGACAGGATCGCGGCGGCGAGAGGCGGATCGGGCCGAGGTGGAGATGAAGGAGGGATGAGGGACTCGTTGCGGGGCGTAGGCATTGGAGGGTGTGCGGGCGACGTGCGGGCGCTGTACAGATCGGGGGTTGCCACCATTGGCGGTCGGGCTCAGGGCTGGGGCGTCGGCGCCCGATGCTCGCTGGCGGCCTCCGGTATTGGCCACCGAGTTGGGCACCGACGACACCATCGGGGCAGAGAGAACCCCCTCGCCGTAAGGCCCCAAGGCGGCGACCTCGTCGTCACGCTCGAGCTCGGCGGGATCGGGCACGGAGAAGCCGGAGGAGCCGGAGCCGGAGCCAGAGGCGTCGGAGTCGGTGGGGACGACGCCGGGCCGCGGGTGTTTGGGGCCGTCCTGGATCAGATCGGCGTCGCCTGAGAAGAACCGCACAGCGCGGGGAGACGTCTCAGCGGCCATGTCGACGATGGCGGGTGACGAACAGCGAGCGGGTGACTAGCTGCAAGGGGAGCTGGAGCAAAGCCCAGTGGTCGCCAAGAACCACACTATCATCCGGGTGTCGAGTGTGTCGTATAGTGAGTGGTAGGAAGTAGTAGTGGTCGTGGTCGTGGTCGTCTCGGAAGCTCTCAACGCGAATACCCTGGGGGTCGAGGCTCTGTGCAAGGGCACTGAAGCCGAAGCCGAAGCAGAACGATACTACCTACTTACCTACCTATTTCCTAGGATGGCTGTGGCCCGTCCAGACCCGCGAGATGGAGGTAGTAGTCTTACAAGGCCTGAAATTCGCCTGGCTTGTCGGAGCCTGGATTGTCTCGACGACATGTGCAGACGAGAGGATGTGGCTCCCCCTGTCTCGGGTCTCGAGGCATGGGTCCCTAGACGAGATTGGGTACGCTAGGTGGCCTTAGGCCTTAGGCTGCTCTGGTGGTGTCTGTTTCGACGTCTGAGTGGCCGTCGAGAGGGATAATTGGACGGGATAAAGGTTGTAACATGGTGTTGACGATACTTTCTAGCATGGCATGGAAAGGTGAGGAAGAGCTTGGGTCGGTGATTGGGCAAGGATGCACTCCCCAAATCTAATTAGTTAGTCTCGGGTCTAGATCGTCACAAGCGGATGTGGGTCTCGCCGTAGGTACCTATGGTACTAAGTGTAGTATGCTGGGGTGACACCAACATTGACTAGCATGACTTACCCAAATAGGTAGGTAAATAGTCCACTAGGTCAAAGGAGGTAAGTCCCTCCACTTGAGCAACTTGAAGTATATACACGTACCACCTGGCAAATGTACCTACATACCTAATGTGTCAACTCTGCTCTCGGAATTGGGTAGATACATTAAAAGTAGCTGCCTTACGTAGGGGACAGCTGGTACTATCTGTCAATCAATGGGGGATATATTTAGGCCTAACGCAGGTAATCATTCCAGGTGGCTTGACTGCTACCGCTTGCAGCAATTTTTCGATGAGCATCCATAAAACATGAAACATAGTGCAAGGCAACTTATCAGTCTTTTGAGCTACCTACACTACATACTTAGGTACATGGGCAGGCGCCGGACCAAGAGTTCCGCGAATAGCACAGTGTTTGCGAAGTATTTATACTTAGCGACGGTGCCGGCGGGGAACTCAAAAGCTAAATTTCATGCGGACCGAGGTGATAAGGTGGCCTGTGCTGGGAAGCACATAAACCAAGGTACCTTGTACTGTAACATGCACGAGTACTCCTGGTTCAGCTGACCTAGTATCTATCTTGAACTTACTACCTACAGTACTTAGTAGGTAGCAGAGATCTCTCCTGTAACCAACTGTCCAAGATTGTGACGGGGAAGAACTGTGCTCCCACAGTAAATTTGTATGTCCTTAGACATACCATGTTTCCTTACCCGACCAGCAAGAACGATGATCTAAGAGAGATATCTTGGTCTAGAAAAGTCCGGCCTTACCGTATCTAGGTACCTCAGGTCGACAAAGAATCTCTGAACCAACTCTATATAAACCTGGCCAGCTCAAGTACCTAAGGTACTTAAGCTTACGCCACTTTTGAGAGCTCCGTACGTCGTATTTCTCCATACTATCTTTCTGAAGGGCCAATCAATCATCAGTCTTGATAATCGAGATAATTAGGTACACAACAGAAAAATAGTTTCAGACTTACTTAACCAGGTCAGATACCTAGATCATCCCAATCTACCGTAGGTAGGCAGGCAGGCAGGCAGGCGGGTAGATTCGTAGGTTAGGTAAAGTAGGCGGGTAGGTAAACATTGTCATCTACCTCCCCTCGATATCATCGGACGCTCTGCTCCGCTCCGCTCCGTTCCGTCCCGTTTCGGCGCCGCAAGCCACGAGGCCGGGTATGGGTATAGCTACGGTAGGATCCGCGAGCGCCTTAAGAGGAGAAACGGGGAAGGGGAGACCGCCCCACGACACTTTCGGGATCCCGGCTGCTCTGCAGAGGATTATTTTCATCAAAGTAGTCAACCTAAAACTCTGGGGTGTTGGCGAGATGTGTGGAGAGAGGGTGAAAAAGACCGTGTAGTTCGAGTTAGGCTGGTCTTGATAGATAGGTGCGCTTGTTCTATTCATTTGTTCGTTAGAGAAAAAACCAGTACTGTTCTTATTAAGAACATGAAAATATGCTTTTAATTTTTATATGTAATGTATGTACGTCAGGAGATGTAGACTACCACCTAGTCTATGTCTGTATGTCTGTCTGTATGTATGTATATACCGAGAAAAAGGATGTCATCAAAGACCAAACTCGACAGCAGGAGGGGAAGAAGAGAGAGAAGGGAGAGGGGGGGAGATCCGTGAAAATGGGGGCTTCTGCTCGTGCTCGTTGTGCGTCGCGTTAAAGGGAGAACTATATACAGAAAGAAAAGCGCGTGCACAAATCGCCCAGAAGCTTTGCGAACTCCCTCATCCTCTACAATCAATCTCTTCCTTTTCGCCTCCTTTTGTCCCGCTTCACTTACTGGGTGAAGGTCGAGTTGATGGGGCCGAACTTGATGTTCGAGTAGATGACGTTGGCGTTGGGGCTCTGCGACTCGACGTCGGCGGGGACGCCCGAGGTGGTGGCGCAGGTGCCGCGCTGGGTGCCGGGGCGGGTCGAGTCGGTGGGGTAGGTCGAGTCGAGCCAGAGCATGTTGACCGCGTGGTCGTCCCAGACGGACATGACGAGGACCATGTCCTTGGCGAGCGCGTTGCCCATGCCCTTGAGACCACCGCGCTGGTTGAAGATGTTGGTGTCGCCGAACGCCGTCTTCTGTGCGTCGCAGTACTTTTGCGTGACCGAGTTGCCCGTGACGCCCGAGATGGTGCTCTGGCTGTTGGGGATCACCTTGCCGTTCTGCACGTAGAAGCGCTTGATCTCGCTCAGCGAGCCGCCCGACTGGAGGAACTGGGTGACGACCGTGAGTTTCTTCTTGGTGTCGACCTTGAGGCCCGGGCCGTAGAACGACTTGTCGCCCTGGCGGTAGCTGTTGAAGTCGCATCCGTCGGGGTCGCAGTCGCCCGAGTAGCGGTCGTCTGAGTAGGTTCCGCCGCAGGCGTCGCCGTTGCACGTGTGGTAGGCCGAGTTCGAGCAAGGGTGGGGGGTGTAGGCCGTGGAGATGGAGTTGGCCTCCCAGATATCCATCTCAGCGCAGCAGGCGCCCATGTTACCGACACCGGCGTTGGCATCGTTGGTCGAGGGGTTCCAGCCCTCGATGTTAGCCTACGTGGGATCAGGTTAGTTCTAGTCTGCAGCGTTCACGCCATTCTGTCGATATAGACATACCTTGCCGGCAATGAACTTGAGATCACGGGGGCACTGAGAATCGCAGTAACCCGTGCCGTACTTGGCACCAGCGGTGTTGCTGGGGTACTTGGACTTGCCACCATCGAGGTCCATGGAGACGAAGTACAGAGCACCGTTCAAGCCGCAACTGTCAACTAAGTTAGATCCCGACCACCGTATTTTCTCGTTGAGCGTCTCGCCAGGGAAAGGGGGGCAGGGAACTCACGGCAAGTTGGAGACGTCGACGTCGAAGGTGAACTCGTTGCCGAGCAGCTTGAAGCCTTGGTAGGTGTTGTCATCCTTCATGAGGTACAATCGGCTACCGATGTTCTTGCTGTAGGGGCCCTGTTGGACGAACTTGAGGTTCAGGGCGTTGCCAGACGTGGTAGCACCGTACGTGCCAGCGTAATCGGCACCATCGAGACAGCACTTGGAAGCGCACGAGGTGGCGTCAGTGCACTTGCTCGTGTCCCACTCGTTGCCGTTGTAGCAGTTAGCGCCCGCAGAGTCGTGAACCCATCGCCAGTTGGCATCGACGACGACCTTGCCGTTGACGTTGCTGCAGCGGCCGCCAGCTTGGCATGTTTGCCATGAGAGAGAAGGGTGGGTCTCAGTGGTGAGTGAGGCAGCGCACTGCGCTTTGGCAGTGGCCACGAGGGTGGCGATGGCGGCGAGCTTGCTGTACATGATGGCAAGGTGCTTGTGGTCGAGAGGAGACTTGAGGACTGGTGTGGTGAATCATGAAAATATCTCGAGAGGATTGCGAGATCGCGATCTTATATCTCCATCATCCCCCTGTGGGCCGTTAACCATGAAGATCGCTCCAAGAACCTCATCACCGCTGTGTAGCCTTCATTGATCGCTCATCGATCTACCCTTTCGAGCGTCTGGAGGAACGGGATACCGAGTCTGACCTTGAAAAACTTGCTGGTGGGGTGAAGCCAGGGCTGACGGGCCGCGAACCTCGTTGTGATGGGGTCGAGGACGCGGACTCAGTTCTCAGGGGCAAACCCCAAGATGATCGTAAGGGGCAGGACGTAAGACATCCTACCACCCGCTCGCGACCACATACTAAGCCAAGATGAGAATGGGATGCGCATGCCCGTTCATGTGCCGTAGCCTGCCCTGGAGACCCCAGAGTTTGGACATCCGCACACCTAGCGAGGGCCGGAGCGGCGGGTTAGCTTCGACGAGCAAAGAAGATACGCCTACAACCAAGCACACCAGAGTGGACTTCACAGCCAGCCGTCCATTGGAGGCTTTCCCCAAAGGCAACGGAGGAGGTTGGCCGAATGCGACTAGGACGGCGAGAGGATCCAGCGCCAGAGCGCTTATGTGCGCATGGGCTTTCGGAGCGCCACACGACGCGCTTGTGGTTATCCAGCATCTCCCCAGCATCCCAGGACTATATTACCACGGAGATAGGCCATGGCGTTCCCGTGCCTCGTCGAAGGGGGAAGCGTTGATGACGATCGTCCCCGATTTTCGCAGGGTTTCTCCGCAGTAAGGTATGACCGGTCCAAAAGCGATATGTATCCCCCGCATCGTAGACACCAAGAAGCCGGGTAGCTGGTGTTCAGTTCATTTATGCGACCTGGATGGTGGGAAATCCTCCGTCTTCCGTCTTTGCGAAACAGAAATCTCTGCCTATGAATCCTGAATAAAGTGGAGAGAGTACAGAGGCTGATGCCAAGCGACGCACTTCATTTCGGAACAAGTCTTAAGACAACATCACCATCACTAACTACGTCTCGCACGAGCCTCTCCAGGTTGGGCAGGACAGAAGGAAGATAGGAGGTTTGTGGCTCAGGCGAGACGTGATGGACGCCCTTATTGGAATACGTCCGGCAACACGGTCCATCGCAACAGGCGAGATTCACTCGATTTCTTGCTCTCGCTGCTGGGACATATGGACAAGAAATGCCCTTGTCTAATGCAAATCGGTTGCTGTTGGCCAATCTCAACAGTACATGAAGAGATCAAACAAGTAGCAAAGAACAAGAACTCAGTAGAAGTTACTTGGTTACGTGGTTAGTATTTTGGTTGTTCATTCTCACAGCAACGCCAATTCCATCAGGTCGCCCAATTGAACGTGTAGCCAAGCGTGACGGTTGACAGAGTCAATGGCCGGGCAGTACTGGCGGGGGAGACGGTGCCTATCGTGAAACATCATCAGTGTTGCACCGTGGCACCGGGCAAGCCGATTCGTCGATCATTCCCGCTACGAATAGGCCAAGCCAAGAATTGCGTGGGAGCCAATAGGTGATTGGCGAGTCGGGAACAGGCGGCCTGGAAGCCGAGAAATCATGATTATTGACTGGTATTATATTGCTTTAGGCGCAATCGCGGCGTGTTATGCGGAAACAAACAAAAAAAGAAACGGCGCCCCCATCATGTTGCCTGACGGTTCCGGCATGACAACATTAATTACCTGTGGCCGTGCTGTTGGTAGGGCACGGGAAGCCCAGCCGAAATATCTGCTCAAATCCTATTCTTGGCTGCCTCGAACAAGGCCATCGAGTGCGTACCGTTTGTCGTATGTATGCATGTATGTAGCTTTCTTTCAAAAGACGCACTAAAACAACAGCAGAATTTGAGTTAGCACTTCTCATGTTGCTGAGCCCACGTCGGTGGGCCGAGTAGGATACGCCTTCAAGTCATCTCGGCAGTGGAACGGGACCGGAATCCGGTATCCCCTTCCGATTTCCCAATTGGGACGTGGGACGTGGCCTGGATCGCCCCGACGTGAAATACCTATCCACCTAATGTTGAGACTAAGGTAGGGATGTACATAGTAGCACATGAAGCATTCGAAGATGGGTGGCAACGGGAAAAGCCGTGTGGCTTAGCAGGATTAGGCCGTCAAAGCGTTGACGCCCAAATCATCGCTGACTGAAAAGTTCGCTATGGACGTGTACTACAGACCTCGATACCTAATTTTATACAGACGGGAGCAGAAGTCCGAATCGATCCACAGAGGCGACTCAGGGGTTAACAGACTCGAGCTGGTTGCCGGTTGAGTCTATCTTCTCGACTGACGACGCTTTCTTCGTACCGGCCTTCTTTTTGCGCTTACTAGTGCCTATGCCAGACACAGCCGGGGCTTCGCGAATCCAGCGGGCTACGGCCTCGGCACGCTCTGTCAAGATAGGGTACTCTCTGCCATCATCGACAGCCCAGCGTTTGGGCGTCGAATTTAGATTCGGAGATGTACTGGCAGAGCCTGTGGCCTGGTCGGCCTCGGCACGCTTCTGGCGAGCTAAGATGGCAGCCTTGAAGCTTGCTTCGTCGTTCACGCGCTCGTCCTCTAGCGCTTCGATGATGGTCTGATGTCTCAGCCGCTCCTTGCGCTGCTCATCCGTCTCCGTAGGGCTAGCAGGACCTGTGATGGATAGAGTATTCACGCCTGTGGTGGCAGCCGACACGCTGTTCGCAGATGGCGGTACAGGAAGGGGGGCCGGGGCACAAAGCGCTTCCCAACTGGACCCGAGTTCGATCCAATTCTCCGCTCGACGTAGAACCTCGATCCAGTCGGCACGAGCAGGCGATCTGCTAGCCTGAAAGACCGGATAGCCATCCGCCAACCGAGCCAGACGCGCCACCATATACGCATGACGTTGAAGTTCTTTCGTCGATGTCTGCACGAGGGCATGGCATAGCAGCAAAGAATGCAAAGCATCCGTGAGTAACGGGTGGTATGTCACAGCTTCGGTTGTCGTTTCTGCGGCGTTGACGGAGCTGGACGCGGGCACAGCAGGCACAAGATCGGTGGAGGGATAAGGGGGGAGGTCAGCAGGCGGCGTAGCAGAGAACATCATAGCCAGCGGGAAGATAGTGTGACCGACCGAACTGCCAGCAGGGCTGTTTGGATCTGGAGCAGTGGAGCGGGACTGTCCGTAGTATCTTTTGCTGCGATGAGTCGCTTGGTTGACTTGGCGGCTGAAATCGTCAGATACCTCGATCGGCAGGTTGGGCGAATAATGGAAATGTTTGAGGTACTCGACGTAGTCCCGTAAAGCACGCTTTGCGTACAATCGCACTGTTTTCCTGCTCTCGAGCTGTCTCCTTGTAGGCCCCTGTTCATCCGGCTGAGATGGTGTGCCCTGGGACAGACCATCTCCTGCTACGGGCCCATTTCCATCTATACCGCTGACCCCATCGGTGCTGTATGACTGTTCATCAGTCTGTCCACGGGGATCCCTCGCCAGCGCGAGCTCGACATGGTCGCAAGCCAAGGTCAAGTAGCAGCCCGCACGCTGAAACAATAGCTGAACTTCGGTACTACTAGGCTGATCTTTCTCTTCAAGGGGAGGATTCTCCCGACGCCTACCGGTCCTACGCTCAAGCTGCATAGATTCGTCCGTCGGGGGATTGTGCGGTCGGTTCAGGCGACAGACGCTTAGTGCCGTCGTGAGATCCTGGGCTGCCCCCTCGAAATCGTCTTTGAACATTCGAACGATGGCGCGCGTGCGCAGAGGTTCACAGTCCGAGGGCCGCTGTCCGATGATCATGTCCAAAACACGCAAGTCAGTGCACTCGGCTAGTTGCCTCGACGGGATCTTCTCGTGGAAGAAGTGGACGTAGCTCGCGTCTGGATCGTGCGAGGAGCGCTGCAAGACAAGCCCGGCCACATTCTCGAGTGTCGACGTGGACTGCATGGTGGCGACGCTCGAGGCTATCTCGTCGAGATGGTAGGCGCGCGACAGCTTCTGCGTGGCCTGCTCTCGCATACGAAACCTCCTCTCCGGACTGAGCTTCGCACCGCCAGCATTGCCGAATCCCAGCCCCAGCGCTTGCATATGGTGTGCAGCGCCGCCAGCAAGCGAGTTGGACAGGGAAGAGGAGGCGACGCCGTTGGCCGCACGCACGGCCAGATCGGTAGCGCCATCGACAAGCTGCCTTATCTTGACCAAGTCGTAGAATACAGCCGGGTCGACGGGTCGCGGGAGAGGCATGTAGTAATTCGCATTTGCGAGAGTCTCGAGGACTTCGACAGGCAATTGAAGCCAGGGGCCATGAAACGAAGAGATATATCGCCAATGCCTGCAAGAAAGGGGGTGACAGATCGTAAGTACTACATATATAAAGATAAAAAATGGCGGGTGTATACGTGACTCGAGCCCAGGAGAAGAAGACTTTAACCGGCATATGGAACCGACGAGGTACGGAACATGGGAGCCGGCTTTAAAGGGCCATGGTAGATTGGGTGTGCCAGACTCACTTGTTCCTACATATGACCAAGGCCGAGGAAGAGAAGGAGGGCAAAGACGAAGAAGGCTTGACGTTCTTGGAGCTGGTCGAGGTCGGCGGTGTGGTCTGACCTGTCTGTGTCTGGCTGGTCTCGGCAGCGGGAGGCTCGCCCGTCGTTGGTTTTTTATTCTTTTTTGCCATTGCGCGTGAGAGGAGTCGGCACGACGGAGACAGAGGAATGCCGAAGTTCGACGTGGGCAAGACAGATGTAGCGCAAGTTAACGAAGACAAAAACAAGATATATCTAGAGGTCGGTCCGTTCGTTCGAGGCGCTTTGAAGAGACGTCTTTTTGCGAATAGCAACTCCACGGGACAGAGCACGGGACAGATGACAGTACGGACGACAGGACGAGCGAGCAAGGCAGAGCAACAGACAAAAGCGATTTACGTAGATATGGACGGAGATGCAGATGGATGGGCGGATTGCGATGAAGACGAAGACGACGAAGGCGACGGTGGCATCATATAAGTGAAGGCTCGCAATACAACGTATAATGAATGTAACATGTAATGCAATGTACAGACGTCGGACAAGAAAGATGGTGTATGTCGATTGACCATCTGAGCTGCGATCTCGTCTAGCTAGGTCGGCGAGTAGGGGGGAGGGTCGAGTCGTGAATGTCGTCGATTCGTCAGTCTTGACTGGAGACTGACTGACTTTGGAGTCGTCCAGTTCGAAGAGGTACAGTGATGCAGGAGAGCGCGACAACTTTCACCGTTATCGCTCTTATCTCTCATGGTGGGGCAATGCGAACCAAAACCTCAAAACCTTAAAGTCGAATCGCCACGTGATGAACCGTACTCAATTTGTCCTAAACTCGGTACTTTGACTTGAAAGATATAAGCATATCCATATCCATATACCCGGTTCTATCTAAGTGTAGGTACCTAATCGAGTTATGTCCCAATTACTGTAGGTCACCCGGGCAGTGCCTTTTGACAATATCACACTTCGACATGGAAACCGAAATTAAGACAAGCACCCCGATGATGTAATAATAATAGGTAAGGGGGTAGATTCACCATCGGGTGGAAAAGAAAAACGTGGACAATATCATCATCTATCATGATCATCATGTGGAATCCCGCCGCACGTCTTCCCTCCATCGTCTCTTCACCTCTCGGAGGAGACCGGCATCGCCCAGCACATCCACGCCCGTGGCAGCCATGGCCTTTCCGACGCGGAGGGCGTTCTCGAACGCGAGCCGGGTCCCCGCCGCCTCCGCGAACCCGGGGTTGTGAGGCCCGGCGCCGCCCGGCCCGGCGGGGATCGAGAACCCGACGTTGAGGCTCGGCATGGCGTAGCTGATGTTGCCCTGGTCCGTGCTGGCCATCGTGCGCCCTTCTATCTCGTCCACCTCCGGGTTGTTCGGTATCGGGTCCGGCGGGGAGAGCTGGTTGAAGTGTTCACGGTACCGGTCCGCGAGCAGCCGGTTCGGGACGTGGTCGGCGTACGCCTGCACGGGCGTCATCTGAAGCCGGGCCCCCGTCGCAGCCGCGCCGGCCTCGAAGCAAGCGTTGACCTTCTTCTTGAGCTCGCCTACCCTGGACTGCGTGTCGGCCCGGACAACAAAGTTCCCCGCCGTGTACGCGTGGATGATGTTAGGTCGCAGGCCGCCATCGGTAATGTTACCCTGTATCACATCGCCCGGCATCGTCTGCTGCCGGAGGACCGAGATGGCGTTGTATGCCGTGATCAGTGCATCCAGGGCATTGATCCCGAGCCACGGATTGGCCGCTGCGTGGGCCTCGCGCCCGAAATATTCCACCTTGAAGGCCGTATACGCCGATGTGCGCATAAGCGCGTGGTTCTTCGTAATGCCGGGATGAGACAGCAGATTGATATCGACCTTGTAGTCCCGGTAGGCCCCGGCCTCGAGCAGCTTAATCTTTCCGCCGCCGCCTGTGCATCAATGAATATTTAGTAAAAACCAGTTATGGGCAGCCATTGAATGACGTGCTAAAGAACGAAGGGTAACATAGCCCCCTCACCTTCTTCTGCGGGTGTTCCGAAGAGCACCACTTTACCACCGAGCTCGCCCTGGCGTAGAATCCCCCCCACGGCCAGACCTCCTGCGACAGATGCGGTCGCGATGAGATTGTGGCCACAGGCATGGCCGATGCCCTCGAGGGCGTCTATCCCAACCCGTTAGTATCTATCGCAAGTTTCCGCGACGGCACGCTTTCTACTGACCCATCTCCACATTAAATGAGACAACTGGTCCTTTTCTCCCACTGTCGAAGACGGCAACCCATGCGGTCGCCAAACCATACGCGGAGGGGGTCACCTCCCATCCAGGGCGGCTCGACATGAATTTCGTCAACGTCTCATGAGCAATGAATTCCTTATACCCCAGTTCGGGATTGTCGTGAATCGTCTTATTCACCGCCCAAAGCTCCTCTACTACGCCATCGACAAAGTCGCTGATCTGGCGGAGATAGCCCGGCTCAACCGGTTTGGTCTCGGTCGCATCCTCATGATTGATGAAGACGAAGCCTTCGTCAAGTTTCTCCATCGCTCCCAATTGAAGTGGTTGTTGTTCTTGAGATGCACTCTGGAGCCATCAACAAAGGCCCAGAGTTGATACGTTGTAGGAGCTCAACCCATGTCTCAAGGTACCTACTTCTTAGTTTGCCCCCACTCCAAGAACCTGGCTGGCGATACATTTAGGGACAGCGTCACACCGGCTATCACTTCTATTTAAGCCTAAAATTGGGTAGGTTGGTAGGTATCTAATTAAGTGCCCACTCGGCACCAGTACTTGAAAGTGAACCAGGATATCTTTATACACCCAATAAGATGATAATATCATTCTCGGAAAATAGTTCCATTGGTCTGCGTACGCCTTGCTATTCCAGTTTTATTCCACTTTTAAGTACTGGTGCCGAGTGGGCACTTAATTAGATAGCCGGTTGCCAGGCCAGACGATGGAGATACCTAAGTATGCGAATGATTCAACAAAACCGAAGCATTTGAATGTCCAACTCTGGGGAGTGAATTTTAGTAGAATAACTTATTTGCCGCTCCGCCAAGTGCTTTCTCATACCAGACAACGCAAGGAGTCACGAGGATTGGGTGATCAGGTACAACAGCACCACTCTATCCTAACCTTACGGTTTACACTGATTCTGCACAGTAATAGACGCATCCTAAACATGTTACACATACTTCCTAGCATGAAATATCTGTCTACTTCAGATAATATGAGCGAGTACCTAATCCCCCGAAAGCTGGAATTACTCACTTTATTTGAACAGAAAGCATCAGTCACCAAGACGGGATTTGATGGATTGTCGCTTCCACAAGCTCATTCCCCACAGGACTAACCAAATTACGCTATTCTCGTGATCACACACACATTACACACATTACACCCTCATATTCCTCAAGACCTGCCAAAAGACGATCCGTTCAGACCGCCGCAATCTCCTTATCCTCGCGGTGCACGACGGTGTTCTTCTCGGCGCCGTGGCCGTGGGCGGCGGCGGCGTCCTCCAGCATCTGCCCGCCCTTCTCGACGTGGTTCTGGCCGCCGAAGAGGGCGTCCATCTCCTCGAGCGAGACCTGCTTGGTCTCGGGCACGAGGAAGAAGACGAAGATGGCGAGCAGGATGTTGGTGGCGAAGAAGAAGAAGAGGCACTTGAGCCCCTCGTTGGCCAGGAAGATGGGGAAGAACTGCTGGAAGATGGTGTTGGCGACGTTCTGGCTCTGCGAGCACATGCCCACCGCCTGCGCGCGCACGTTCATGCTGAAGACCTCCGAGGTCCACATCCACACCGTCCTGTGGTTTCACGTATAGGTTAGCATGCGAGTGCGATGGGACACGGCGTAGGGGACGAGAGAAAGTGGGGGCAGGGGTGAGGATAAGGGTTGGGAAACGTACGCGCCCCAAGACGGCTTGTAGAAGAAGATGAACAGGAACAGCAGGAAGACGATGGCGATGCCGACGGGTTGCGTCTTGGTCGTCGAGCCGTCGGCCGCGACGATGTCCGGGGTCTTGAGGCCGACGATGGGCACGATGAGCATGCACAGCGCCATCCCGAGGGCGCCGACGATGAGCAGCCACCGGCGGCCGAAGCGGTCGGCGCTCCAGAGGGCGTTGAGGGTGAAGAGGATGCCGAAGGTCGCGTTGAGCGCGTTGATGAGGTTGATGGTCTCGCTCGAGGTCCAGATCTTCTTGTAGATGGCGCTCGAGTACGAGTTGAGCGTGCCCTGGCCGGAGAGCTGCTGGCCGACGTTGATGACGAAGGCGAGGCCCAGGCGCTTGCGCAGCGACGGGTCCTTGAACATGGCCGTGTACGAGCCGCTGATGGCCTCGTTCTCGTACTCGATGGCCTCGCGGATCGAGAGGATCTCGTCCTCGACCTCCTGCTCCGTCTCGCGGATGCGGCGCAGCGCCTTGCGCGCCTCCTCGATGTTGTTGTGGCGCTTGATCCACCAGCGGGGCGACTCGGGCTGCCAGGGCAGGAGCACGATGACGATGAGCGGCACGAGGATCTGGAAGATGACAACGAGACGCCAGTCCCAGTTCCCCAGCCGCTTGCGGTAGATGTTGGCCGCGTAGGCGATCCAGTAGGCGATGAAGCTGCCCACGCTGTAGAACGTCTGCCAGAACGTCATGACCCTGCCCCGGATCTCAGGGAGGGTGACTTCTCCGATGTAGATAGGGCCGGCGGCTAGGTGGCTGTGAGTAACTTTGCGGAAGGCCTGGGGCTGATCGACATACTCAGTGCTAGGCCTTGGCCTAAACCGATCAGGACACGGCCTCCGATGAACGCGCCTATGTTGTGTCGTGGAGCAAAGGCTTGGATGAAAGTGGCAATGATGGTGAGGAAGCAGCCAACGCCCATTCCCCAACGTCGTCCGAAGTAGTCGGCCTTGTTCAACGTCAGATACTATCTCATCATGTATATGAGCAGTAGTAGAAGTACGTACAAGTGGTCCACCGAGGAAGAAGCCGGAGACGATGGCGCCAATGGTATACGCGGTGTTGACGAGACCTATCAAGTACGCATCCCGTTTCTGTTCAAGTCAGTAGACATTTCGACTGGACACCGGTGCTCGAGGACGTACAGTATTGAGATCGAACCATTCCAGCCAGTTTTCGGAGCCCTGGGCGGCGTTGAATACGGAGGCATCGTATCCGTATAACACCATGCACATCGCCGCCACCATGGCGATATACCTACAGAGTCGCAATGTCAGCAACCATCCAGCCAGTCCTATCGACGTAGACAGGTGGACGATATCGATGAGAGCTCACCAGTTGTATACTTTCTTGGAGTTCACCATCTTGAACGTCGAAAGAGCAGGACGCTCAGGTGATTCTCGACGATCTGTAGAGAAGGGACTGAGGAGAAAGAAAGAGAGGGAAAGGAGATGAAAGGGGGAAGGGTTTCTCGTAAGGATGTATTATACGAACGAGTCCCCCCCACAAAGCTCTCTCCTCCTTTGCCTAGCTGCTGAAGGTACAGTACCAAGTTGCCGGGATCATGAAAAGATGTTGGCTATCCATCTCTTCTATCCCGAGCCTGCGACCCATGAAGAATTTAATCCGTAGCGGTGGCGCTCGCTCACCCAGTCATCCCCCATCTTCTCACCAATTTTTCCGACCTCGCGTCGCTTCGCCTAACCTAGTGTAGATAGTGCAGCATAGTGTAGTGTGGTGTGGTGTGGTGTAGCTCGACGTGCGTGCGTGCGTGCGTTGCAGCGCAGATGTCCAGGGACTACGTACCTAGTTAAGGGCCGCAAATCAATCCACAGCGGCAAGGGCACATGGAGCCTCTTCCGAGAGCTTGTTATACTTGGCAGCGACCTATATATCTACACACATATATATATGCCTATACATATATTGCCCATCGCGATGCCTCCCGCCACCTCTCCCACCTCTCCCTCTCTCGCTCGTTCACAACGAGTTTCTTTAATCAAAGCATCTAAGCTACAACATGGGATCAGATTGTCCCCCCTACATACACTATACCACCTAGGTGATAGGCATGCCTTATACGTGGCCCGTCGCGGGTAGTGGCACAACTCTGATTGGTGGAACCAGCCCGATGTGTTTCTCCGCATTACACCACCTTATTCCAGCCTTCCTGGCCTCCCTTCTCTCCCCGCTACTTAACCGAGACGATGGACGTGGTCCTGTCCGGGGGAGATCCCATAGTTGTGGGGATTGCAGGGAGCGGGCTGTAAGGGTGCCAGACTAATCTCTAAATGAAGGCACAGAACGCAGGGCGTAATATAAGCCACGTTCTATGCAAAAAACGACTTGGTGGTATAAACTTTAAATTATAACTAAAAAACTAAAAGCTAAATGTAAGCTAGGTGGAAAAGGCCTAGGCTATAGGTATAAAAATAGTGGGATTTACTTTCGGTTATATAATTTAATAACTTTTTTTTTTTTAAAATAATTGCGTTTTTATAATTTATGCTGTTAATTTTTATTTATTATGCTAATTTTAATTTTTTGCTAATTTTATATAATTTTCGCCGATTTTAAGTTTTAATTTAATAAAAGTTTAATAAAGTTTATTAGTATTAATTAACTTTATATTTATTTAATTATAGTTAGCCTAAAAGTCGTTTTTATTTTTAGCTTTATTTTTATATTTATTATTATTAGCGCGATTTTTTATAATAGCTATAACTTTTTTTTAGCTGTTTTTTTTATAATAGTACAGTTAAATGCAGCAATTTGACTTTTTATTATAAGCTTTATAATAAATTTTTTAGCATTAATAATAAGTATATTAGCTTATTTTATAAGCGGCTTATTATAAATTTTATATATAATTATATTTAAAATATTTTTAATATTTAAATTATAATAGCTTTTATAATAAATTTTTATTAAAAGCATTTTAAACTTATATTATAATGTTTAGCCGGCATTAATAAAAATAAAAATATAAAATTAAATATTAATAAATATCTGCTAATTAAATAAAAAAAAAACTAAATATTTATTGCTTTAAAAATTATATAGTTAATAATATAATTTATAATAATTTGTTTTATATAAATAAAAGCGTTTTTATATAATTTATAGATATTAAATTTAAAATTTTGCTAAACTTTTTTTAAATTTATAAAGTTAGCTAAAACCTTAGCTATATTATAAAATAAAAAATATTCGGTTTTTAATACTATATATTTTATACTGTTTTTTTTAGCCTAGCGTTAACGTTTTTTATTATTAGCTTTATATTAGTCTATTTATTATTATATGCAGGCTTAATTTTAAAATAGCTTATTTATATTTATATTAGCTTAATTTAATGGCATAAAAATTTTTATTTTTTAAAAACCGTAAAGCTTTAATAAGGTTTTTTTAATATATATAATATAAAAAAATTTAATTAGCAAAGCTTAATTAAATTTAATTTAAATAATAAGCTTATATTTAATTATTATATTTATAACGTTAATTAAAAGCGTAGCTATTTTATAATTATAAAAATAATAAAAGCTATAATAACTAAAATATATAATTTTACTGTAGCTTTTTTATTTTTTTTTATATATTTAATAATATTTATTATATTTATTTTTTTAGCGTTTTTTTTTTAAAATATTAAATCGCTTTTTAATTTAAATAATAATTTTTAAAATTTATAAGCTATTTAATCGATTTATTATTTTTTAAATATTTACTTTATATAATTAAGTTTTTAATTTATATAGTTATATATTTTGTTTAAATAAATATAATAAATTTTATATTAGTTTTTTTAATAAAACCGGGTTTATAAGTATATATAAGGTCGGCTATTATAATGTCGGCTTTATATTCTTAAGCACTTTATACTATATAAATATTAATTAAGTTTTAAATAGCTTTTATATTTAAAAGTTCGGCGATTTTTTAATAAAAGGTAATAATTTATATATTATATAAAGCGACAATAATAACTATAAATTATTTACCGTTTTTATAAGCAAGCTTTAAAATAAAAATTAATATAATAAAGTTATAAATATATTTAGCATTATAATTATTTATAATATTATTATTATTAGATTTTTTATTATCGTTTTTTTTATAATAATAAATAGCGAAAATCTGCTTATATAAAAGTTCGAAATAGTTTATAAAAACTGCTAAATATATTAAATAATAAAATCTAAATAATTAATATAATGTTCGATTATTTATTTTTTATAAAAAATTTATAATATAAATTATAATATACTATTTTTTATTTTATAATTAATGCAAAAAAAGTAATAAAATATTGCTTAAGCTTATTATATATAAGCTAATAAAAATATTTTTAATTAAAAAATAAATAAGTTTAAAAGTTTTATTTTTTTATTTTTTCTGCAGTATAAATTAATTAAAAAAATAAATAGCTAAAATTAGTTTATATTATTAAAAAATATTTTTATTTTTATTTTAAAATAGCGGGCAAATATAATAAGCGTGCTGGCTTTAATTATATAAAGTTTTTTATTAATTTAAATAATTATAAAATCAACAGCTTTATTTAAAATAAATACAATTATTAAAATATAAACTATAATATTTACTTTTTAATAAAAATAATAAATAAGTTAGCTTAAAAGCTATTAATAGAATTTACGCTAAAATATTTTTTATAAAGCAAAGTTTTAATTTTTAATTAATAAATTAGCATTAATTTGTTTAATTAATTAATTGTTAGAATATTATTTAAAAAATTTAATAATTGCTAATTTAATTAATTTAAAATTTTTTTAAATTTTAACTTTAGCTTATATATTATTTAGTTTATTATTAATTAAATTATAAATTATTTATTTTAATGCTAATATATTAGCATAATTAATAATATTATAAGATTTTTTTAAATCTTTATAAATGCGTCCAGTGGCAGTAGCAATAATAAAAGCTTATATAATATAATATTTTTTTTTAAGCTTTATTTTTATAAATGTTTTAAAATAAGTAGCAGTAATATTATTTAGCTAGTTATTATTTGCAGTTACTATAAGTGCTATTATTTTATAGAAATTTTTTTTTTTAAAAAAAGGCATTTTAATAAAGCTTAATTAAAAAAAAGCTAATAAAGCTAATATTTTAAACTTTTTTTAAGCGGCATTACCGGCGGGCGTTTAAATATTTTTTAATATGCTTTAAATATTATTAGCTTAATTTTAAATATTGTTTTTTTTTAAATTGTTTAATAGCTGTTTATTATTTTTATTAGCTTTTTTATCCGAAAAAATATCGTTAAATTTGTTATTATTTAATAAAAAAACGTCGTTTTTTATTTTATAGGTATTATTTTTAAAAAGATTTATTTTATAAAATTTAAATTTAATAAAACGCTTTATTTTATATTTAGGCCGGGTTAGCTATAAAAAAGGAATTTTAATATTATTATTAATAAAAAGTGCAGGTTTGTTTATTTTTAGTTTATTTTTTAGCAGTAAAATAGTTAGGTTTTTATTAAAAATTAGTGTTTAATATAAAGTTGCTATAAAAGTGTTTATAATAAATATTTTATTACTGTTTAAATATTTTATATAAAATATAAGCTTATAAGAAGTTTTAAAGGTGTTTAATAAAAAAATTTTTTATTAATCGGTATTAAAACGGAGGTAAGCGTTAAAAAAAACGTCGGAATTTTTAGTAATAATATTAAAAAAAAAAACGACCGTTAGCTTTTTATTAGTTTTAGCTATTAAATAGTTAAAAGCGGAAAGGTCGATTTTTTTTTAATATTATCTGCAATTTTTATTTTAAGTTTAGTTTAAATATTTAAAGTTTAATTTTAAAGCTATAAAATAGCTTGCTGTTTATTAGGTTATTAATAAATACTTTTTTAAAGCGTTTTATTTTATAGTTTATTTGCTAAATAGGCAAAAGTAAAAAATTTTAATAAATCGACATTTTTTTTATATTTAAAATAAAAGTCTGTAATAAAAAAATAAAAAAAAAATTTTTATTAACCGAGTTAAATAATTTAATTATATTTATAATAGCTTTAAGCTTAGCTATTATAATATTTTTATATATTAATTAATAAAAAAAAATAAAAAATTTAAATATAAATTTTTTAATAGCTAGCTTATATAAGTATACGGTAGTATTTATTTTTTTATTAATAATAACGGTAAGTAAGTCGATTTAAATTAGCTTTGCTAGGCTATAGCTTTATTTTTAATAAAAATATAATAATATATAAACTAAAAAAGCAATACTGCTAAAAGCATTTTATTTTTTATTAACTTATATATAAATAGCTTTATAATAAAAAAGGCTAATTATTTCTTTAAACTATGGTTTTAATATTTTAAAGTTTTATTATATTTATACCTAAATATTAATATAAGCTTTTTAAATTATAGAATTTTTATATATACTATTTTTATTAGTTAATAAAAAAAAATATTTTAACTATCGATTAATATAGTCTGTATATACGGCAATTTCGTTATTTTTATTTATAATTTTAAAAATTATATTAAAGTATTATATAATATAAGCTTTTTATTATATAATATTATTTTAACTAATGTTATAGCCTATATAAATAATATAAAATAGTTTTTTTATAATTATTACAACAGCTTTTTTTGCTTTAATTATAACGTTTAAAAGTTCAGGCAGCTAAAATTTAATATTTTTAATTTTTATTTTAAAAATATCGTTTAAGCATAAAATTTAAAAAATATTATATACAAAAAAAAAAAATATAAGCTATGCTAATAAATATTTATACTAATTAAAATCGGGATAAGCAATAGCGGTTATAAAAATAATATAGCGGCTAATAAGCTTAGCTAATCTTTTTTAATATATAAGGTTATAAGCTATTTTATATAAAAGTTGGACCGATTTATTTATATAATTAAAGTAAATTTTTGCTTTTTTTTATTTTTTATATTCTGCGTTAACATAGTTAATTAATCGGTCGATAAAACTAATAATGCTTTTTAGCGCATTTTTAAACAAATTTTTATATAAATTAAAATTTTTATTTTTTATTTTTTATTAAATAAGCTAGCTATTTTATATATTTCGTAATTATATAACGGCATAATAATTTTAAAAAGTTAAAAAGTTTTAAATTAGGCGAGCATATTATAAATAATATTAAATATTAAAATAAAATCTTAACTAAAAATTTTAATAAAGTTTTTAATTTTTTTATGCTTAAATATATAATAAATGCTGTTTATATAAATAAAGACATTAAGCGTTAAAAAAAATTAAAAGCTATAATATTTTAAAATTATGCTAAAGTTAATATATCCGCGGTTAGCTACCTAGGCGCGCATATATCCGCGTTTTATTTTTATACCTTTTAAACTAATAAAAATGGCTATATATTTAATAATAATGTCTGTAAAAATAATATGCTTACAGTTTATTTTTTTTTAAAATAAATGCTTAAAAACGAAATAAAAAACGCTAAAATAGGCGTTATTTATTTTAATATTAGTTCGATATTTTATAAAAAATAAAGTTTTAAAAGTTCGAATATATTTAAATTAATATAAAGCGATATAGCGAAAGTCCGACTAATTAAATATTTTTTCTAAGCTACCGGCTTTTTATAAACTATAAAATAATATATAAAATATAGTTAAAAACTAATAATTTAATTTAATATTGCTATGCTTGTTAATATATGCTGCTTTATAAGCTTTTTTTTAATTTTTTTTTTAATTTAAAAAAATAAAATAAAATGCTAAAATTAAATTTATATATAATATGCTCGTTAATTTTTTTATTAATTTAAAGGTTAATAAAAAAAAGGTTATTTAAAAAGCTTTAAAAAAAAGTTATAATATAATAGCATTACGCCTAAATATAAATATTTTTTTTAGCATATATATTATAAAAAAGTCTAAAATGTTTGCTTTTTATAAATAAAAATTCTTATAATATAAACCATAGCAATAAAAATATAAGTCTTTATTAATATAAAAGAAATAATTAAAGTATTTATGCTCGAAATGCCTACATTTAAAATAAAAAAAATTAAAATAAACTAAATTAATATAAATTTATTATAATTATTAGTTTTTATTAACAACTAAACAGATAAAATAAAAGCTATAAATAAAGCTTAAACGTTAATTAATATTATAACGTTAAGCGGTTTAATTATAAAGTGGGTATATAATAAAGTAAGAATTTTAATAAGCTAAAACTAAAAAAAGGTTATTTTATAAAAAAAAACAGCAGTTAATTATAAACTCAATATAATTATTATTAATTTTATATATATTAAAAAAAAATTAATACTATTTTTAGCTGTTAATTTAAAAATAATAAGCTTTAGCTTATTAGCTAATATTTTTTTAATTAAAATAACATAAATATACTTTTTTATTAAAAAAAATGTTTTATATAATATAAAAAAACTATAAATAAGTATAATATTATTTAAATTATTTTATACTGCTTAGGTATTAGCAATAGTTATAACGAACTAACTATTAGTAATAACTAAGCTATATATAAAACCCTAACTATATATAGCAGCAATTTATTTTAGCGTTAATACGGTTAAATAGTATAATATAAAATTGCCGGAAAAAAGCTTATAGGTTTTGCCGACCTAATATTAAATAAAAACTAAATGGTCGGCTATTATAAAATATATAAATAAAAAATAAAAAAAAATAAATAATTATAATAAAAGCATAAAATTTACTATATATTATACGTAAATAAATATTAAGTTATGAAAAAAAAAAAAAAGCAGTTATAAATAAGTAGGTATGCGAGGGCAGGTACGTAAAGTCGTCCGTTAGGTGTACCACTAGATATACCTTTATACTTTTTAAAATTTAATAGTTAAATATAAAAACTTACAGTGCAAAATAATAATATTAAATTATTTTATAAATGTACCCGCATATACTTATATAAACAAAACTTATATATATTTAAGTTTTTTTTATTATAACCTTTTAATTAATTTTTAATATAGCCGTCGGGACTTATTAATTTTAGTTTATATAATTTATTATTAAAAAACTTTTTAACATTATGCTTAAATCTATAGTTAAACTTTTTAATATTATGTTTAAAACGATAATAAAATAAAAAAAAAACTAAATTTTTCGATTTTATAAGAAATTATAATATATGCCGCTATATTAATATGTTTATAGTATACATTAAGCAATTTTAGCACGTTTTATTAAAGCGTATTAGCTAGCTTTTATATTTTTTTATTATAGCTAAACTATTTAACTTTATAATAAAGCTAAATAGGAGTGCTATATACGGCCGTTATTAAACGGGTATATATATAATTAATTATATATTTAATAATTTATTTATTTATTTTATTAATTTATAAACTATTTAGTTTAAGTCGAAGCTTTTAATAAATATTTTTTTTATAAGTTCGAGGTGTTTAATTAAAATATTTTTTTCGCTATTTAAGCTATAACGAAAGCTTAATTTTATATTTAAAGTTGCTAAAAGCTTTTTTAATAAAAAAAAGTCTAACTTTAATAAAATTAAATTTTATTTAATTATATAAATAATATTTTAGCTTGCCTAGTTTAGCTAGCTTAATATAAATTATATTATTTTTTTAAATAGTTAGCGGCGTTATATAATAAATATTATAATAGATTTTTATATGCGTTTAAAAAAAGGCAACAGCATTTGCTGCTTTTTTATATATTATTTATTAAGCTCGGGAGAAATTGTTATTAACTGTTAACAATATAAAAAAAAAAGTTTTAAGCTTTTTATTATATAAAAGTTTATATAAAAATTTATTAGTTATAGTAGAGTTAAACGTGTTAAAACAGTAAATAATGTGTTTAATATGCTTTTTTTATTTAAAGACTTTTAGTTTAACACTTATTAGCATAATTATATATATTTAAAAAACCTATATAGTACGTTTTATTTAACTGTTAGCAGATTAATAATAAAAAGCTATAATATATATGTTTATATTAGCTGCTTTATATAAAAACGTTTATAAAGCGCTAAGCAGCTTAAAGTTTATATTAAAAATAAATATATTTAAAAAGCTTTAATTAAAATAAATATAAAAAATATATAAAATAGCTTAATTTTTTATAATATAAATAGTTTTATTTAAAATAAATTTAATAAATTTAGACGTTTTATATATAATAACTAGCATAGCATTATTATTATTAATAAATATTAATAAAGCGACTATAAAGTTTAAATAAAAAGCTAATAAAAATATAATTAAAATATTAATAAGCTAAAGATTTTTATACGGTTGCTTTTAAAACGTTTTTATTATGTTATACTAAAGGCAGGCTTTTATATATTTAATAATATATTTTTTAATATTTAAAAAATAAATAAAAAACTTAAAATAGTTATATATACAGTTAATATTTATATAAGCTTTATTATCGTGTGCTATTTATATAATTTTTATATACATTATATTAAATATAACGAGGCGATCGCTATTTAATTAAATAAAATATATTAATTAAATAAATAAATTATATTAAAAAATATATAAAATTATAATAAGGCCGCCTTTATTATTTTTTATTATTTTATATTAATTTTATAAACGTTTAAATATTATTTTAAAAGTATAGTTAATTTAAAGCGCTTAAACAATTTCGTTTTTAAAGTTGTTTAAAATATATAATAAAGCTATTATAACTTTATTAAAGTTTTTAAATCGAACTTTGGCGTTAAATAAGTTTTTTTTATTATTAAAAAGGCCGTGTTTTTATAATAAAAAAAATATCGTTAAAAGGCTATATATTGTTAGGTAAGTTATATAAAAAAATATTTATTTTTAATAAAAATAGGCGTGCATTAAAAGCGGTTATTAATTATAATAAGCGATTTTTTTAATTTAAAATATTAATAAATAGGGTTTTATTTTATAAATTTAAAATAGCGATAATATTAAAAGCTTTATTTAATACATTATTAAAATATGTTTAAGTGTATAATTAGGCTTTTAATTTAAAGTTTTAGCAAATTTAATTGTTTTTATTTTTTTATTTATACGCTTATTGCCTAGTAATAATAAAAAATATAACCGTTTTATGTTTAAAAAAAGGTATAATTTGATTTAAATAAAATAAAGCGTTTATATTTATAAAAAATCTGCTTAGTATATAAATTATTTTTAAACGATAGACGTAATAAAAAAAGAAAAAGCGCTATAATATAAAACAGCTAAAACTTTTAAGCTAATGCAAAATAAATTAAAAAGCTTAGGCAATGGCATTATAATTAATATAAACGTAGATATTATTATAATTTAAATATTAAATAAGTTTTTTAAATATTTAAATAAAACTATAGGTTTTAATTTTATAAATGCTGTACCGCTTTTTAATAAATATAAAATATTAAAAAAAAAAGTATAAAATATAAAGCGCTATTTTTTTATACTTAGTATAAAGCTGCTTTAATAACTTTTAGCTTATTAAAGTTAATATAAAAAATAAAAAGTTTTATATAATTTAAAAATATAAAAGCGACTATATTATAAATATATTGCTTAAATATTTTTTATACTTTTTTAGCTTATTTTTAAATAGTATTATATTTGGCTATTATATCGATATATTTTTTTTAAACTTTATTAAATATAACTTTAATTATATCGGGCTTAAAAGGTAGGATTTTAAAAAATAAGCTGCACTTTTTAGCCTAGCGTGCCTTAGCCAGGTTAGCTTTTTTTAAATAATTTTTAAATTTAAATATTTTAAATTATTAAAATAGTTAGGCGATATTAGCGTATTAATATATATAGTTTTATTAATAGCTTATTAAGCCGAAATTTTTTTTAAAATTATTTAAATTATAAAGCATATTTAATTATTTAATTATTTCGATTTTTTTTTTATTAATAAATAATCTAAGTTTAAAAATATATTATTTAAAAGCTTTAAAACCGTGTTATATAAAATAATATTTAGCTAAAAATATTATATATTTTAAAACAGCAAAAATATTAAAAATTATATTTAAATATATAAAATAATTTTTAATATTATAAAAATAAATAATAATATTATTAATATAAATAAATATAAAATTTTAAAAATATAAATATAAAAAATGCTTTATATAATGTTAAAAAAAACCGGGAGATATTTTAAAACTTATTATAATAACTATTAGTTGTTTATATCCGCAATAAAAAGTAATATAAGCCATTTTATATTAATTTATTAGCTTAATTTTTTATTAAAAAAAACTTTTTATTATATTAATAATTATAAAGACTTTAAATTTATATATTGCGCTAAAAATTTCGTTTTATTAAAATAAAAAGTAAGCGTTTTTAATAATTTTAATATTAACTTTATAAAGGTCGACAATAACGCAAAGCTTGCCTTTATATTAAATAACGAAAATAAACGAAAAGATTAAGCAAAGTTAATTTAAAAAAATAGGCTCGATAATATTAGCTTTAATAAGTAGTTATAATATAATGTTTATTATAGCTCGGTTTTTTTAAAATATAAAATATAAGCGCTAAGCTAAATTATTTATAAATATATTAAAAATAAAATATATCGGCATTTTAATATTATTATTAAATTAGCTAAATTTAAAGCAAAAAAGGTATAAATATTTATATATAATATTTTTAATTTATTATAATACGTTGGGACTTTAATTTTTTAAAATATTTATTTCGGCTTTATTTAAAAGTACCTGTGCTGCAGAAAAGTCGAAAAAGTTGGAAAGGTCGGCAAAGTTAAAAACTGCAAAAAGGTTAAAAAGGTTAAAAAAATAAAATAGGTAGCCGTGCCTATATTAGTCGTTCTTATTATTATTAATATTTTTTTTTATTAACATTTATAACTTATAATAGCAGAACAGCGTAAAAAATATCGTTTTAATTTTTATACGAAAATATTATATATACTTTTATAGTATTAAAAATCTAAGCGTTTTTAATATAGCTTAAAACGTTATTTTTATATATTATAATAAAAAATATATTAAAGTTAACAAAATAATAAACTTTATTTTAGCTGTTAATAATTATGCTTATAATAGCGCTATATATAATAAAAGTTAAATCAATAAAAAGCTTTAATATAATTAAATATTTTTTAGCTATAATTAGTATATTAGCGTATAAAATAAGTATAGCTATACCTTTGCCGCTAAAAACAGTTATAAAAATAACGGCTATAATAAAAACCTAACGCTTTAGCTTTTTTAATTTATTATAAAAGCTATTAAATAAAAAGATATATTATTTTATGTTTATAATTTATAATTAGTTATTTTAAATCTTATTATTTTAAATAATATATAATTTATACGTTTTAAAAAAGTCTAAACTTAATAATATATTATAGTTTAATTAATTAATTATATATATAGTTTAAATAGTTAACTAAAATTGTTTTTAAACATTTAATAGCTTAATATTAATATATATATATTATTTAATTTTAAATTTTTAATTTATTTTATTAAGCTAAATTAATATTAATAATATATAGATTTTTAAGCCTAGGTAATTGTTTATAAAATATTTCCGCGATATAAAGCATAAAAAAAAGCTAAATTTATATATGCTTTAAAACAGCTATTAAATATATATAAAATAGCTTTTAAATAAATAAAACTTTTTTAAATATAAAATTTGCTTTTAATAATATAAGTTAATGCGATTTTTTTATTTTTTTTTATATATTTAAAAATCTAATTAGCGGCAATTTTTTATATTTTTATCCGATCAATCGCTTTATTTAAAAATATAAAAACTATAAAATTATATAATTTCGACGGAGTAGCTAAAAAAACTTTATTTTTTATTTTATTAAAATTATATAATTAAAAAAAAGTTGCTTTATATATGCTTAAAAAATTATTAGGTAGTAAAACTAAATTAAAAAAAAGGTTTAATAGGTCGGATAAAAAAACTAAATTAGGTAAAAAAGCTAGTAAATTAGGTGCAAATAGTAAATTAAATATAAAAGCTAAATTAAATAAAAAAGCTAAATTAAAAAAAAAGTTTAAAAATAATTTAGTAGCCGTTATTAGCGAAACGTTTTTTTTAACGTTTGTTTTAAACGTTTTTTTAATTACTTTCGACTATATTATTATTATAAAGTGCTTTTTTATAATTATTTTTTTTTAAATCGTAATTTAATTAAAATTAATTTATTTGCTTAATTATTTTTAATAAAATATAAAAAAAAATTTTATTTAAATCGAAATAAACTATTTAATTGTTTATTATATATGTTTAAGCTATTTTAATTTATAAACTCGGTTTTTTATTTTAATTAAACTAATTATTATAATAATTTTTTTATTAACTGTTTTAATTTTATTTTTATAGTTTAAACGGTCGGCGATTTTATTTATTATTAGTTTTATTTATTTTATTAGCTCCGTTTTTTAAATTAAACGCTTTAGCTTTAGCTTTTATTATTAAAAGTTTTAAAAAATTTATTATTTTTTTAAAAAAGTCTGCAGCTATTAATATAGTTTTAAATAGAAATAAAAACGGGTTAAAATATGCTAAGCTAGGTCGGTTTAAAGTAGCAGTATTTTTAAATATAAGCTTTTTTAAATTTTAAATACGCTTATTTTAAGCGTTTTTTTAGTTCTGTTCGCTATACCAAGCATTTATTGCGATATATTTATTAAAGCTAACTTAGGCTTATAGGTCTTATAATATATTGCTTAACTTTTTTAATTTAATTAAATATTTAAAATAATAGTCGAAATTATTATATATTTATTAAATAATATAGTTTTTATTTTTAATACTTATTTTATAATATAAGCTAACTTTTATATTAATATATTAATCGATATTTTTATAGCTTTTATTAGTAAATATATACTTTTTATTATTTATAAGCTTTATAATTTTTAGCCGATTTTTTTAAAATCTTTTTTATAAAAAGGTTTTAATTTAATTAAAGTTTTTTATTATAAATGTTTTAATATAGTTAATAAAACTAGCAAACTATTAAGCGCTTATAAAATTTAGATCTATAAAAATACTAATGCTAAAATTTTATAAAACCGCTGTTTTTTTATATTTATTGTATAGATAGTCCATTTTAACGATATACTATATAATAAACATTATATTATAATATTTAAAAAGCTCCGGCTTAAGCTTATTTTATAAAAGCGGATTATTTTATTAATTATAAAAAAAAATAAAAAGTTAAGTTTTTAAAAACGTAAAAAGCTAAATAAATAGTTTTTTATTTATATGTATAGCTAAAAATAAAAATAAAAAGCTATTAAATATAAAAGATATAAATAAAGTAGCACTAGTTATTATTTATAGCCTAGCATTTAATAAAAAAGTTATAAATAATATAAATTTTAAGCTAAAAAAAATTTATTAGCACTTATTAGTTAAAAAAAATTTAAAAAAGTATATTATTTATAAATATTTATTAATAAAAAAATAAGTGTTAATAGTAATAAAAAGTGGAATATTAGCGTCCGAGTTATTTTATAACTATTAAAAAAATGTCTAGCTATATTTTATTTAAGCAAACTATAAATTAATGCCGTTAAAAAATAATAAATAAATTAAATAAATTTATTTATATTAGCGACTATTATAAAAATTTAAAATCGGGCTTAAAAAAAACGAGTTTTTTTATTATTATTAATAAGTTTTTATATTAAAGTTCGAACATATAATTAAATTTTATTTAAAATATATTTTTATAAATAAAAATATTTATTAAAAGCTATATTATTAATAATTTTATATATTAAAGCTATATTATAAACTTTATTAAATTAAATATATTAAATATTTAATTAAAAATATAAACTTAAAATATTTAATTTTTTAAAGTTTAATTAAAACTTATATTTTAACCGGTTTAATAAACATTTTTTAAAAATTTTAAATAAAGTTTAAGCAGGCTATATTAAAGCTAATGCTTAAAAAATAAATAAATAACTTTTTTAATTTTATATTATAAGTATTTAAAATATTTAATAGTAAAAAGTTATTAATTATAAATAAACTTATTTTTAAAAGCTTTTTTTAATAATTTTTAAAAAAAGCGTATAATTATATAAAATAAGGTTTTTAAAATATAAACGTTTAAAGCTTCGCTATTATTTTTTTTTTTAAAATATAATATTTAATAAAATATATATTAAAAACAAAATAAATAGTTAATATAATATGCTGTTAAAATTAATAAATAAGCTAATAAAAAAGGTTTTATTTTAAAATAAAAGGTTTTTAATCGAGTAGTTTTTATAAAAGTTAAAAAAAATTATATATTTATATAAAAAAAGGTTTAAAATTGCTAAGTTTAAATTAGTTAATTTTAGCACTAATAGCGTTTTTTTATAATATATAAATAATAAATTTTTTATTTTATATAATAATTTAATAAAAAAGTTAATATAATTATATTAATTAATAATAAGTTAATTTAAGCTTTATAATATGCTTTTTTTATTTAAAAAGTCGATAGTTTATAAAAACTTTTTTTTAATTTTTAATAATAAAAAAATAATTAATTTAAAAAAGTTTAATATTAAAATAATAAATATATTAATATTTAAATTTTAAGTTTATTAAAAAAATTTTAAAGCCTAGTTTAATTTAGCTAATTAAAAATTATTATTAAATAGCTGTTATTTTTATTTTAAAACTAAAAAATATTAAAAAAAGGTTAGGCTGCTTATTAAAAAACGTTTTTTAAAAAAATTAAAATTTTTAATAAAACAGCCGAGCTTATTTTTTTATTATTTTATTTTAAAACGTTTTATATAAAAAAATATATAAATATTTAAATTATAATAAAAAATTTAAATATTATTTTTAAAAATTTTAATAATTATTTATAAATAAAAGTTTTTAATTTTTTTTAAAATTAAAAGCTTTTTTAATTAACTATAGCTTATTAATACGGCGGTAATAAATTATGCTTATTTAAAAAATTAAATTAATTAATACTGTTTAGCTTTAAAAAACCAAGATCGATTTAATTAAATAATAATTTTAAAAATTTTTAAAAATTAAAGTTTAAAATCTAAAATTTTTTAGCTGTTTAAAAACCAATAAATCGCTTTTTATAGCTAAAAATATTAAAAATAATTGCTAGCTATTATATAAAAGTGCTAAACTAATTTTTAAATAAAAATATAAAACGTAAAACGTAATATAAGCTACGTTTTATATAAAAAACGACTTAGTGGTATAAACTTTAAATTATAATTAAAAAACTAAAAGCTAAGTATAAGCTAGGTAAAGAAAGCCTGGGCTATAGGTATAAAAGTAGTGGGGTCCACCCCCGGTCATGTGACCTAACACGGGCAAACCTAACGTGATCCGGGGTAGCTGCTAGTATTTACGCCATGTTCATGTTCGAGGGCTAGATGCGCGTTCTTGACGGTTTGGCGGAGTGTTGGTACGTACATACCTACATGTGCGAGGGGGTTCGTGGAAGACGAGATGAAGCCTCTACCTGGCGTCGGTGCGGCTATGTGTAATAAATAAATAAATAAAGATAGATCGCTAACTAGAAACGAACGAGATCCCAATCTTGAAAATTCATAGTTCAGCCCAGGGTATCATTTGAAGGGGATACGTAAATACCCCGGGTGGGAATCCAGTTGAAAATGATGATTGTTATTGCTGCTGCTTCCATGAGAAAAAAAAAAAAAACCCCGGGTTGACAGTTTCGGGTAATGACGAGGATTTACAATACCAGTTGTCCTGTGAAGGAGAATATCATGATATCTGCTGATCGGGCGGGATTCCGGATGCAAACTTGTCACAAAGCCCTCGCAAGCAATACAGACGAGGAGAGGGAAAGGGACCTGCATGTGGTCGTAAGAAACTTTGATATTGGCATTACCATACCCGACACCGCACTCCAGTTCCCTGATGAAATCCGGCGACAGGCCTCCCGTGTAGAAGAACTCCTTCAGTCATTGCGCAAGTGTCCAAATAAGCAAGGCCCTATCTAGTTAAGTAAGCACTTATATATCTACGTTCTCCGCTCTATCTACCCGGAAGCGTCGAGACCTTTGGCTAGCCACGATCGTTTTCGTTGCCCCTTCATCCCCGTCAAAACCATCGCATATCCCCCCTCCCCATCTGCGCCTGCATGTTCAGAGGCGGCGACGGCTGTTGTTGTTGTTGTTGTTGTTGTTGTTGTTGTTGCTGTTGCTGTCGCTGTTGTTGTTGTTGTTGTTGTCCGACCTGGCGCCTCATGCGTAACCGCTCCACGACGTTCCGAGAGATCACATCGAAGCTCCTCCGCAACGACATGGCGTTGTCCCAGCGCTCGCCGTACTTCGCCAGCGTGCCCGCGGTGCGCTCCAGACAGCCGAGGCTTCGCTCGAGGTTGTCGAAGCCCGCGGCGCCCCCCAGACGGGGCGGGAGCGGGGGCGGCGGTGCTTTCCCACCGGGATAGGAGGGCGGCGGCGGCGGCCGGACGCCGGAGAGGAGCATGTCCTCGGCCTCCTGCAGGACGGCCATGAACTGGCTCGCCATGAAGAAGACGCGCAGGGCGTCGTGGTACGAGTAGAGGCCCGGGTTGCGCCCGCTGTGGGCGATGCCGTAGATGTTGTCCAGGTAGGCGAGCGTGTGCTCGAAGATGAACAGCCGGTCGTAGTCGGTGAGCGCCGGCGACTTGGCCGACGGGGACATGCAGTAGACGAAGCTGTAGCGCAGCTCGAGGTCGAAGAGCTCCCGCACGCCCATCGGGAGCGTGCTGGGCAGCCGCTCCGCCCACTGCTGCATCTGGTGGCACATCTGCCAGATGAACGTCGCGTCGGGCAGCGGCGCCGAGTCGGACTGGGACAGCAGCTGGTACCAGTGCGACTGCGCCCGGCGCAGCTGGAAGAGCAGCAGGGCCGGCTCGCAGCCCGTGAGGTACTGGCCTGTTATCGACGCCCTGCGACTGAAGGACGACGCTCTTGGGAAAGCCACGTTTGTCGCCGCGTCCGTGAAAGAGAAGGCGCGGGTAAGGACCATGCTGATCGATCTGACGATATATATATATCAGTATAATGAATTGACGACTCGGCCAAATCCCGGATCATCTTTTCCATACCGGTCTAGCGAGTATACGCAGTAGAAAGTCTTCCGCCGCATGTCCAGCACCGACTTGTCGGGTAGTTGCTCTGCTGGAGGGTCTTGGTGGAATCCCATATCTATGACCGCACGACAGGTAAAGCCGATTAAGTGCCAACTATCGAAATGAGCCGGGTCTAGAGTCGAGTATTGTGTTAGGAGAATGAGCGACTGTATCTGGGTCGTATAGCCCGGCATGAGGGCCCGATCGGCGTGCCTGAGAGCCCGTGACGCTAGGTAAAAGCCGTCGACGTAATGCTGGTCGTTGTTGGTCTGACTCTGCGCACTCGAGCTGATGGCCAGGACCATGTACACAAGCCAGTAGTCGCTGTCTTTGATGATCCGGTCCTGCATCGAGTACACCTGGTCGAGGGCAACGTAGAGGGCGGTCTCGGAGAACGCAGGGTACAGGGAGTATATGTTAGCCATGTAGTAGTTGACCAGAGCAATGGCGGTCTGTTTGGATGGCATATGCCAGTGGCCGTCTCTCGTAGGGAGAGGATCGTTTGTAGCAGCGGCCAAGACGAGCCGAGCGAACGTCATGTTGCTCGCAGACGGCTCGAAGTCCCTCGTTGTCGCATTGACAGAACTTCACAGTGAATTAATTAGCGCTCAGATGACGTGATCGATATGAAGACAACGCACAGAAACCCAAAGTCGGACACGAGCGAGTTGACGTCGGAATTCTCACGGCTCCTGGCGGCCTTGCGATACATGGCAGCCTGGATATTCGCGAGAGAGTCTTTCCGATCGGTCTGAGGGATAGGGGGCAACGGCCCGGACGCGTGCTGGGCGAGTGATGCCTTTCTTGATCTCGCGAAAGCCAGGCGCCTTTCCATCTTCTCTATCCGGAGCTCGAGCGCCGCCACATAGCTGTCGGTAACGTTAGTCTGCTGGTATGATGGCCAGTACCTCATATCACTCAGAATCAGCTTGCCTTCGCTCCTTGCCTCTGGCAAACTGGTCGTTAGCCGCCGAGCATTCATTGTCCCGACCAGCCTTCTCGCAAGCCGTGCACGCCGGTAGTTTGCCGTCGCACTGCTCTTGTCAGAGGCCAAAACAGCACGAGAAGATCCGGGGGGGGGGAGCGGCGCTACAGACCTTGACCTTAGCGGACCGACCTACGCACAGTTCATCAGTCGGAGACTCTCGCGGCACCTTCACGTGTCGTCTATTCTGAAAAGAAGTGGTTATTTACATCTGGAACAAGCCGATACGGGACGGGACACCCGCAACAGCGGGTTATCCGAGAAACTCGACCTCGGCATTGCGTTGCGCAGTGCGGGCGGGGGGACGGCAGCGCACCCGGGCTTATACTATGTATGTATGGGACCGGATCTATCCGGGACGCTTCGGTCGACGGGTTACGGAACAATAACCCCGTCACCGTCGGGCTCGGGCTTTGACAACGGCAGGCAGTTGTCAGTTGAGGACGCCGAACGGGCGGTATTTGGTGTCTGGCTACTAAGCGCCAGCGCGCATAGGTACAGCTGCTGCGCCGCTGACCAGCCCTCTTGCACTCTGCCCTCTGCCCCGCCAACGTACAGATCCTGGGCTTGGCAGGCCTTTAGCAGCTTAACGCGGGTCGAGAGAGCGTACTATACGATAGAGGGTCTAGTGCCTGCCTGTCTGCGTGAACAGTTCGCTGTGGGATGAGGGGTTAGCCGGCGAGCAGCGGTCGGAGAGGCGAATAGACGCTTGCTTTATAAAAAGGAGGCTTCGAGATGCTCATGATACATGCGACGAGACGAACGATTGCGATAGACACAAGTCCTAACCTTTGAGAAAGGGCAAGGCAAGACGACGGACGGGTGGGCTGCGGGGTCTTGGCCGTTCACTGAGGAGCCTATTAACGAAACCCCCTCTTCTTCACCAGTCAAAGTGCTGGATTGAGGGTGTCACCCCAAGACACGCACAAGTGGTTGGAAGTGGGGGTTTAGCGAGACTTATGAAGCGGTGAAACACTCTGACAGGCCAGCGACAGGCAGCAGGCCACAGGCAGAGTTGATGTCCAACTCCAAGCCAAGTCCATTTCTAAATTAATCAGAGGAAGCATTTCGGTCCATCTTCCCATGCAGCGGCGACTCCAGAAGGGAGAATGGTAAGAGGATAGGTAAGTAGGCAGTGAAATGAACATCGATACTTCGTACGGAATGCCGGAAATGGGTTTGTGAGCCAGCTCCAGCTCCAGCTCCAGTTGCTTGTTGCTGGCGTTCGTTTCCCGAGTTGTGGTCGAGTCTCAAAACCAAGCCTCAAGGAGGAAACCAGGCCAACGCCATCTGCTACAATGTGTCAAAACCTGGGAGATACCGGGTCGGTTCAACCTGTCTGCCTGCTGTATTGGTACACCGTTGCTTATGCCTCGGCGGACCCTAAACGCGCAAGAATGCTCAATACAGAATGCGCTCGGGGACGGCGTCAGCGGTACCACCTCGTTTCGGTGCAAGGGGTGTTTCGCAGTCCTTATGCAGCAGGCTACAGCCCTGCTGAAACCCCCAATCCGCGTTTGCTGTATTTTTAGCAATTCGGACGGGCTGTTCAACCCCAGCCTGCTCTGCCAGTTGCCTTACGACATACCTACGTAGGAATACCCAATTACGCTTTTGGCTTACGGGTTACGTTAGGTAAATACTGTCTTGGTCCCTAAATCTTCCGAAGAAGTCTGTCTGTTCAGAGTTATATCCGTCGGATTGCTAGATGGGGAGCAGAGCAGCCAATAAAAACTAGCAAGTAGTCTAGTAGGAGGTTTCGACAATTAAGAACTCGACATTACGTACGAAGTATCTAGGCGGTGCGGGATAGATAGCTACACTAGAGCATCGAGGAAGAGTAGTACCTATGGTAGTCAGGAGTCGCCAACTGCAACTGGCGGGCGGGAAGAATCCACCGAATAAGCATATTTAATTTCATCCCCCCCTTTTTCTACTAAAGACATTTCCCCACAGCTATCTACCTAGGTTAGAAAGTATTGGTTGTAGAGATCTTTACGAAGTAGAGTCCGACTGTACGAAGTACTGAAATACCCTTATTATTAAGCAAAGACCTAAATAGGAATAAAGTCTTGGCTACGTGGGAACGCATATCGGATCAGATTAGTAGAAAAAGAGAGGCTCAAGAGAAGTGTTGAGCAGACGAAAGCTCCAGAAACCCGACGGACCCTGGATAACGAATGGCCCCTCAGCGCTCTAGTGTCGGAAGCCATCGGGGATTCAGCCGGGCAAGATACAACGTAACATAGGTAGGTTAAAGCTACGGGATACCTAACTCATCGACTATTGATCCCTCGCCTGGCGGGATCGGCGCCTTCGACGAGCCGACTGAAGCCTATAGTGGTATCTAACAGGGATCTAGCCCTCACTGCTCAACACCCCTGAAATACCTACATGGGCCATGATATCACAACTTGGTAGACGTCTATTGCTGTTGTCGTTGTCATTGCCATTGTCATTGTTGTTGCTTTGGGACTATTGTGGTTCTGTGGTGCCGTATAAAACTTGACAGGCTGCTCCTATGCGTGAGTTTCCCATGGATAGTGTCTCTGGCTATAATAGTATACCTAGAGCGAATTGGTTCGTGAACCAGCCAGATCATCCTTGTAGTGTATCGCACAGCATACCCCCCCGCGAATCTCGGCGACAAGAGCCTCCAGTTCTCCGCGACGTTGTGCGACCAGGCGACGACCGTTTACCCCCCGCGTGCCCCTGCGTGGGCGACTTCTCCACAAAGAGACGATTCCATATTCCGAGAAAAGCGAAAGCAGTGGAATCATAATCATCCCTCCCGATGCAGGCCTCCATCGTCTTTCACCAGGTCGAAGGCTTTGGCGGCCACATGCCAAGGCCGCACCGAGAATTCCCACCGAGGAAGACACCAAATGGCGACGAACAAGAGGAACCTGGGAACCCGCATCGCATCGCGCATACCCTGACGGCCTGCTGCCGTTGTCGCCAGGTAAGTCATGAGCGCCCCTCGTGCGAATCCTTCTGAGAGACGGCGTCCGCTTGGTCGCCCGTTGTCCTAGATAGAGGCCGCGTTGCCGGGTCGAACTTAACTCAGCCTGGTTAGAGGAAAACCCGATGCGATCCCACGCTCCCTCGATGCCTGCCGTGCGAACGATCGGGTTCGATCTGCGAATACTTCGACACCACAAAGGGGAAAAAGATTAGTCGGTATTACGTGGTCAGGCTTCAGGAGAGGGTTCGCGCCCTCGACGCTGAGCTGGGCCAGTATGTCGACGAAGATCATGATCCCCACGCCGGCGACCACGAAGATTTCATTCGCCCCGGCCTGGTGAGGCTCAACGAAACGGACGAGACCCCTCGATATCTCGGCCCATCGAGTGGGATCGCCATGACCCGCGTTGTGATGGAAGAGGCGAAGCGGTATACGGATACCAGCCGAATCTCCGAGCTCATACCAAATGTCAAGGGTCGGCGGAAAGCTACGGCCCCGGGGCTCGTTGCCGGCGGCAATCGATCCCAATCCTTCAGCATGCCGGTCCTGAACTCGAGAAAAAAGAGCTATCCCATGATCAGCGCGGTTGCGGCGGCAGATCTTCCGAGTAGAGGCATCGCCGATAAGCTCATCGAGGTCTTCCACCAGCGAGGTAGGTGGTCGCGTCGCCCGATAATACCCTTCTCGATGAATGCCAGAAGCAAGAGTAATAATGAATTAACCCCGTGCCAACAGCGCAAGTGTTCAACCCGGTGCTTCACGAGAAGATACTCGCCAACGCTCTCGAGGATGTCTATTCGAACAGCCAGGAGTCGTACCCCAACTTTGTCGTCCGTCTGGTCATGGCCATAAGCATGCAGAAACTCAACCCGAGCTATGCCGGGCTCGCCGACAGCTACTACCTCGCAGCGATGGAATACTTCGAGGCAGTCGTTCGGCCCAAGGACCTCAAAACACTGCAGTGTCTCGTGTTGATCGGCCAGTATTCACTACTCACGCCGACGCGAACAGCCGTATACTACGTGGTCGGTCTCGCGACGAGGATCAGCCAGCAGCTCGGCCTCGCTGATGAGAACACAATCGCGCTAGGCAGCACCGACCCCTTGACCTTGGACATGCGTCGACGGCTCAGCTGGATCGTGAACAACTTCGAACTCGGATTGTCTCACGGCATGGGCCGGCCCAACGGGCTCTCCAAGACGGACGACCTCATCGACATCAAGTGGTTCGAGACGGTGCCCGACGCCAACATCTCAGAGAGCGGCATCATACCAGGGCCGCCGGACGAGAATAAGCTCGTGGCGATTCATTTCTGCAAGATGCGACTGCTCCAGGCTGAGATCCGTCGCACGTTGTACGAGATGAGGCATCCGGAGCCGAGAAACGCCCACCATCCCTGGTTTGCGGCCATGGAGGCGAAGATGGACCAGTGGCTGCGGTCATCCCCGGAGAAGCCCCTGTGGTGCAAGCCGTGGTGAGTCCCCCCCCCCCCTGTTATTCCAAGGCGACGGCGCCAAGTTAATTCTTATCCTCTCTCCCAGGTTCAGGGGTAGATACCACACGATGATAGTGACTCTCCACCGGCCATCGCCGCAGGTGCCGCGCCCATCGCTGCAGTCGGCGATGAAGTGCTTCGACTCGGCCGCGTTCGTGATCGACATCTCGAGCAAGCAGATGATGTCGGCCGCCGTGGACATAACGTGGGTGTTCCTGCTCACGCTCTACATGTCGCTCAACACCCTCCTCTGGAGCGTGACGAGGTACCCGGATGTGCGAGCAGCGCACTCGCGCGACGAGGTGCAGGAGCTCGTCAACGTCGCCCTGGACATCATCGACCAGTGCGTCGAGCGGTGGCCGGGCACGGCGTCGGCCTCGGAGCTCTACACCATCCTCACCAGGGCGTGTCTCCAGAGCTACGACTCGAACGGCACGCCCAACCTCTCGAGCCCGGGCTCCCGGAACACGCCCACGCCCAAGGCCGAGACCATGAGCCCGCCCAACAACCTCATGGACCTGCCACCGTCAAAGCCCGACGCGCCACCCACGTTCGGCGCACCTCACTTCGGGTACGTGTTCGGCGGTGCGTCGTCGTCGTCGTCGCTCGAGCCCATGGACAGCTACACCGACCTCGGCGGCCCCTTCCCGCCGCACCCGACCTTCCGGTCCAACTCGATATTCCTCAACCCGGCGACCCACGACCACCCGGGCCGGCGCTTCAGCTACTTCCCCCCGGACTTCACCCAGGCGGACGGCCTCCCCGGCGTGGACCCCAGCTCGTCCTCCCCCTCGGACGCCACCGCCATCTCCCCGCCGTTCCTCTCGTCCCCGCAGCTCGCCCAGACGCCGCCCGAGGCCATGTCCTCCTCCATCCGAGGCGACACTCCGGGGTCCTCCATCCTCCCGCCGTCCCGGCAACGCCCGCCCCCGTCTCACGCGGCGGCCTTCGCCGTCCCGTCTCTACCTCTTCCCCAGACCTTTCCCCCCGGCCAGCTCCCGCAGGGCCAGCGGCCCCTCCCGCAGGTGTCGGCGACGAACAGCTCGGACTGGTACGACTCGACGTCGGCGCCGGCGCTGCCGCCGCCGCCGCAGTTCATCTCGCCGTACGCCTTCGGCGGCATCGGGGCCGGCTTCTGGGGCGTGACGGCTGCGGCGCCCGGCATGAACGGCGGGGGATTCGACGGGCTCGGCGTCGGCGTCGGCGGCCTCGACGTCGACGCCGCCCGCGGGCTCCCGCCCGAGAGGCAGGGGAGCCTGAGCCAGGCCCAGCAGATCGAGCTCATGGACGTCCTGGAGAACGAGGGCATGGCCGACATCGACATGTACCTGAGCACGACGGGCGTCGGCTTCGCCGCGGACGCCATGGGCGCACCGGGCATGGGCATGGGCTGGGGCGGGTAGCGCGGTGCGGTGCGGTGGGCGATGCCTTGTCTGGTCTGGGCTGGGCTTGTCTGAGCTTTGAGACGGGGGAATGGGAATAGCGGAATAGGGGAGGATATCCTCTTGGATCGCCAGTGGAGAGAGATACATACTTATATATACTGGGTTTGCTTCGCCTGTTATAGCGGGATTACAGCGGGTTAGAGCGATGGATCACGTGGAAATGAAATAACCCGACCTTTTTTGCCCGGCTTTTTATCATTTGATACTGGCGTCTTGTGATATGATGGGAATGCTCTCCTGCGTTGTGACAGACGGACAGACATAACTCACGACACAACTTACTCGTAACCCAACCACGGTCTCGTTCATCGGTCCTAGCGGTGTCGAGTTCATCACACGGACATGTTATGCTCATCCTCCTTGGCCACATAGTTTCGCAGACAACAAGATACGTATCAATATTTTTTATTTGCTCTAAACGATACTGTATCCGCCGAAACGCCACCAGGCCGGTGACTGTGACGTTCACCGGCCTCTTACTCGAGGATAGCACTTGCTAGAGAGAGTAACCGTATCGCCATAACCGATTGTGGGTTTATAAGAGCAGTGCCGGCTTCAAGATCAAGCGGCGACCAGAGCGACCGTAGAACCTGAACATGGACAAGGAGGTACCTTAAGTAGTCTACTTGCATCGGGCATGCAGGTCGTGGGCTAAAAGAAAGACGGCGCATGTTGTTGTTTTGGGGAAGGTTCAAAATGACAGAGCAATAGCGGTAGATTTTATGCTGAGCATGTAATTACCTACTTTGAGCTTGCGGGAAATTGTTACAAGTACTTACCTACCTACCTATAGATCATGCGGTCACTAGAAACAGAAAGTCTTCAATGGGAGGGCTGTATCACACTGTCTTTTGTGTTATAGTTAGAGTGAGCTTGAATATGTCATTTAGAAGTGTGCATGTTAACGATAGGCTGCGGTAAATAGAATACTATGGGTTAATATCTCGCAGTCCAAGATCTGCGTCGGTAGTAATAACTGCTAGTAGCGCCAACAAGTTGTCACTAAAATAGGAAAGCTTTACTGTTAATAGTAAAGCTTGCTATTTTGATACGATGAAAATCTAAATGTAAGCATTTGGATTTTAGTTTTTTTGCGAGTTTTTTTATATGTAAGCTATACGCCCGCCACACAGTCTTTTTAGGTGCGAATACGTTGTGGTTAATGCTTTGAATAGACTTTGACCAATAGGATCGTTGCAGAGTCCGTTTAAGCTAATAAAAAGAGAGGCCACTTTTATTAAATTTTAAAATTCACTGTTAGATATACCTAAGCTTTACTTTCTTTCCTACTTGATTGTCGTTGCCAAAACGTGGGTCGGGAAAGTAAAGCTTTCTAATTATTACTAAAACAATCGTATTTAAGTACCTACCTAGTGATTTAGCTGACCTAAAGTATTTACATGTTTAAAGTTCTTACGGTGTGCAAAATATACAGAAATGGACTTGGCCATTTCAGTGTATATATAACCATCGCTTCTCTAGCAAGAACGCCGCCATATCCCTTTGGTTTTGTTAAAGATGAGGTTTTGAGTACTGTAGAAATTGAGTATGTAGGATGTAGGTAATATTTATCACTTAGTGGGCATACTTACCGGGATAAGTGTATATATATCATGTGCATACCTAAATCTTTCGTGGTGTTTTACAACACAGCCTGAGAACAATGGATAGCTGTCACAGTCTGTCGGAAGCAACGCAACGGCGGGATGCGAACTACAAAAAGTGGGTCATTCCTCGGCAGCCCCTCAACGCGCTCTGAAGCAGCACGACGCGTCGATCTACCCGTCAGATAGGTACCTAAGGTAGTGTGTACCTACTAGGTAATCAGAAGGTACCCAACCTGGGCAATTTAAGTTAGCTTGGATAAGTACACTAACTGGTAGCTCGCCCTTCATCGAGTGTGAAGTGTACAATAAGTTGGTCAAACCTCCGGTATGATGATTCTCAACACAGTACATCTACATCTATCAGATTCATGATATGCAAGTAATCACTACTATACAGATAATTGTCCGGTGAAGAATGCGTCCAATGACCCAATCCACTTTCTGATATTCTTTCTCCTCTTTTTCCTTTTTTTTTTCTCTCGACCTGCATCAGTTCTACTACCTACATGGAGCATCTCTCTGTCGGGTCATATGTCTGCCTCCTCCTCCCGCATCGACTCGGCCTCTCACCAGGTCCACGATGATGGGCTCACGACGGCCACGTCACCTGGCGATTCCTTGGCCATGGAGGAGCTTCTTCGACCTGCTATCGTTGTCAAGGCAAGCAGACGGACCTGGTCCCATCTCCCTGCTCTTGGATCGAACCCACACCGCTGACATTCCTCCAGCCTCACCCGCCAAAGCTCACCGTTCAACCTCGCAGCCTCCAGCCCTTGATGCTCCTACCTCGCCAGCACCTTCAACTGTCATTTCTAGATCTCTCCTCGCCCTACGGCAGCTTCGAGTCTGCTGCTGCTTTCGACGGCAATATCCGCCTTCTCGACCTCGAAAGCCGTATGGGCAACCGCCCCGTTGTCTTGATCGCCCGACTCGAAAGGAACGGGACCATCTACGCTATCGAACGACAGCCCAATGCCCTCTATTCGCTGTGTCACTTGGGTTCCTGGGTGGATCTTGACCAGCTCTGTGCCTTAGCGACCGTCTCGTGCCCGGCTTTGATCCGCAAGCAGCCCGACCGCCCTCCCGAACCCATTGCGCACGCGCCCTTGACCACGCCTCAGATATCTCACACCAACAAGAAGAGACGGCTTGCCATTGAGGCCATTCAATCCCTCGTCAGGAAACCGGCAAGATCACCGTCTATCTCGGCACTATCGCAAGCTGCAAAAGACTCGAGACCACCCACCCCAAGCCAAGGACAAGGTGATGCGCCCGCTGATGCCGGAAGTGCACCACCGACCCGTGACGGGCCAACCCCCGGCGCTCCCGCTCTCAGCCCGCTTGCGGCAGCTCGCGTGAGCCCGGCCCAGGACCAAGATGAAGCTCACATTATGCCCAATGCCGAAGGCATATTTGAGAATATTCGAAATCAGTATTTTGAAGCCTTGTATCATTCAATGGTATGTCTTGCCCCACCCGTGTCCCCCTTTCCATCACTAACACCGTGAAGGGATCTTTGGCATATTTCGCAAAGGGCCCCCTTTCTCGAGCCCGTGCTGCGTTTCGTCTAGATTGCGATTCCGTTCTAGAGATGGGTGATCTTGTGGAATTCTTGCGGAGCTTGGTCTTGACCACGGCTCAAATTGACAAAAAGTTTCGCGAGACGATACCCAAAATCCAGTCAGTGATGAAGACGGCGCTAGAAGACTCCGATGTCGAACAAGGGCAAGGGAAGGCTAAACCCAAAAAACGAAGAACTAAAAAGATGAAACTCGGCAAAGATGGATTATATCCTGGTGAAATCGAGCATGTCAGAAAATGGTGGACTGCTTGTAGGCCTCTCCCCGGAGACGACGAAGAAGCAGCTACGAAATCAACCGAACAACGGGACGTCAAACTGCAACTATCTCTCCTGCGATCTCGGGAGACGCAGCTACAGATGATTCTCATCTTAGAAATTCTCTGCCTCGAGCCACTGATAGTCGACGAGACTGCGAATAATCCACAACCCCCAGGCCTGCCCCTTACCGAAGAGTCTGCAGGCTCACCTAAGCAGATTCCTGCTAAGAAACGGAGTAAACATAACTTCCCTTTCCTTCTTGACGTGCACGCGGATCGACTGTGTATCTGGCAGTCTACTGCCCTGGATGAATTGAGCATGACGAATGAGTCCCAGATCGGGTCTAGGCCGGTATCACGAAGATCTTCAAAGTCTACCTCAGACCCTCTAAAAGATTTTTGCGTCGACATTATTGTCCCATTGTGAGTAGAGCGATATTCATGTGTGCCATTCAATAACTGATGCCTTTGCCAAAGTTTCTCAGCGCGGCTTCCCGAACACTGTGCCTCGATTAATAGGAAGCTCGGTGGTCCCGTCATGGTGTCTCCTCTAAAGTCAGGTCGGAAGGCAACTGAACCGGTGCCTAAAACACAGTTTAGACCCGGCGTTGCCGTAAAGCGACCGGTACCGCCCAAGGCATCTGGTACTCTAGAAAACTTCCTGTCGAAAGAAACGGAGAGAAACCGTCGAAGCATGTCTCGTGGCCTGGGTGGCGTCATTGCATTAATGCGATCCGCAAGTACACCCACTGTGCCTCTGCTCAAGCGAGAAGCAAGCGAGCCGCTGTCCTTGGCGAGCGTACCAAGAGCAGATTCGAACATATCTCAAGGGAAGAATCCGTCTTCCACTGATTCAGTCTTTTCTAGGCGCAGGGCTGAGACTAAAGAGAAGAGAGACGCGTTGGTGAAAGCAGAATTACAAGATGCGATTTCCACACTGAGACGGCCGAATAGAGATATCGTCGGAAAGGCCATGGCCGAAGCAGACGAGCGACGAGCGGTCACAAGCCTATCGCAGCTTCGAAGTACGTTTCGAGGTTTCATCGGAGAGCGCGCCAGCTAATTCGTTTTTAGAATCCAGAAAACCGACACAGCACAGTGTGGTTAAAGCGACCCCGGTGGCGTCCCGATTTCGCGATGCTTTCGCAAAGGGGCACGACTCGCAATCGGCATCGCTGCAACGAGCGGCCACAACGCGCGAAGAACAGGCGCCCCCGTCTTCATCAATGGTCCCATCATCAGCGCCTCGGAAGCGGAATCGAGAAGCAGCTTTCGGAAACGAGCCGGCGGCACTGCCAAAGCTCAGCGGGCTGACAACAGCCCAAATCACAGCGACGCCTTCAAAACCGTCCAGTCTAAGCCGCAACTTCCTCTCGGCTGCTCAGCCTGACGAAGGAATTGTTCTGGCGTCGTCACCCGTCATGTCCCGTAAAATATCGCAGCCAAGTTTCGTGACCAAGACTCGGCCTGCTGCCGCCTTGGGGCACCAAGACAGTGGCATTGCAATGCCTCCCTCATCACCAGAGAGGCCCAATATTCTAGAAGAGACCCCCATCAAGTTACGACAGAAAAACGTCGCCACCTCCATGGATCACTACGTAACCGTAACCCCTGTGAAGAAGGGAAAGTCGAGCAAAAGTGCCATCGCATCTGTAAATGGGTTAGAAGGGCACGAAGCCGCGCAGGGCGACGAAAAGAACCCCAGGCGGAAAATGACCATATTTGAACGACTAGGATGGGATGACGATTACGACGAGCTGGCATGAATTTAAGGATCGTGGGCATCCATCTATCCATCTATCTACATCTCTGGGTGACGTGATGAACGAAAGAGCACGGGCGAGCGAGCGACGGCAGAGTTGTTCAAGGAGCAGAGGAGTGATACAAAACATGAGTCATGGATTCAGCATTGGCATTGGCATCAGCATTGGCAAGAAGCGTCTCGACACGACTCGCGACGTGTTACGAAATTCGCATGAGCATTTACATACAGCATGAAAGCGCGCATCATGGGTTGGGAGTTGGGAGCTGGGAGCTTTGGGTTCTGCGGCCGTTTCTTTGCCCCGCCTCCTGCCCGAGGTAGATATTACATCCTCTTCATATCTTAGGTAACCAACCTGCCCTTTATACTTAATTGTATATTCGTAGCTATGTATGAGTAAAGTAGCTGCTTGTATGAATGGAGATATGGTATCGTCATTTTTTTTCATACCTAGGTATTTACAAAGATATAGATATCTCTCATACAGGAACGAAGCACGGATTCATAGCATCGCGTCTGTAAGTGTAGAAGGCATGACATACCTTTTTACGTGGCTGGTCAGTTCCTATTTACAGGGCACACAAACAGACTCCCGTACGAGTGAGTACATTTACACAACAGAATTACTAAGTAAGTACTCATCGTGATCAGAAGCCAGATAGATTCCCGTTTTATTTTTCCAAGCAAGTCTACCAGCAGGAGAGCACAAAAGCGCACTCAATATAAGCTTGCTAAGCCGCCCCCGTTTTCCACCGAACGCCAGCGGAGATGTATATGTTGAAAGACAGAACACAAACAAGTGAGCGAACCACAGAATAAATAGATAAAAATTCATCATAGGTTAACAGATAAGACGTCTTCGTCATCATCACATTACGGCTCCATGGCATCATCAACCCCCGTCGTCGCCGTATTCCCATCATCATCATCGCCCCATAGGCCCTCGAGCTTAAACTCCTTGGCCCATTCCGTGACGATTTCTTTCTGGTCTGCCATGGCCAGGGGTGCTACCTTTGGCCCCTCCTTCGCTGCGGGCCCATCGCTGCCCTCGAGAGCGACGGGTAGTTTCGGCGGCTCCGCCCATCCCTGGATGCGCCCGTCCCTCCAGTCCGTCACGACCGTCATCGCGGCGGCTGGCAAGTTGGGAATGCCGCCGCGGCCGAGCCTTCCTCGCTTCCGCGCGACTTGCACTAGGAAATCTGTGGTGGAGTCGCCGTTGGTGGACATGAGCGGGGGTAAGTCGTACACGTCCATGAGCTTCTGCAGCAGCTCGGACGACGACGAGAGTTTCTTCAGCAGCAGGGAGACGGCCGGTATCGGGTCGTCGATCTGCTTGGGGGGGATGGCGTTGAGGAGGATGAGCTGAGCGTGCTCTTCGATAGCGCTTCGCTTGGGATTGGCGCCGTCGGCGGTGGAGGAGGGGAAGACGATGCCGGGCGAGTCGAGGAGGGTGAGTTTGCTATCTATCTTGACGGCGCGAATACTTGTCGTGACGCCGGCTTCGGCACCGGTAGGGCAGGCTGCCTTTCCCCGACCACCCAGGCCGGAGAGAAGGGCGTTGATGACGGATGATTTCCCGACGTTCGGGTAGCCTATGACACCGACGGAGATGGCCCGCTTCAGCTGCTTCGAGGCAGCGAACGACTTGAGGGATTTGAACAGCGTCGCGGACGTGCTCTGCACGGTGAGATCGCGATGGTTGAAAGTCTGCGAGTTCGGGGCCGATTTGGACGCGCGGAGAGGGAGGGTGGGGAAGTAACGCCGGAGGTGGGCGAGCCAGTCTTTCAGGATCCGAGGCGGGATGAGATCGATCTTGTTTAATACGAGCATGAGCCTCTTCCCACCGGCGGCGGCGGCCATGACCATGCGCTCGACCTCCCTCGATCTCGTGCCCTCGGGGTCGCGCGCGTCGAGCACGTAGAGCACGACATCTGCTTGGTCCACGACTTGCTTGAAGACCTTGTCGTGGGCTTTCCTCGACGAATCGTGAAGTGTAGAACCAATACCACCATCCTCGTCATCGTCGTCGTCGTCGTCGTCGTCATCGTCATCATCATCGTCCATATCATCCCCGCTCTGCAGGTCCCGCTCGTACTTCTCAGCGGCGGCTCTCGCGCTCGCCAAAAGGGCAGCCATAGGGTTTAAGGAGTCGCCCGCGTCATCATCATCGTCACCGTCGTCGTCTTGGTCCATCATCTCGCTATCTTCGAAGGCGCCGTCCATGCCGTCCTCGTCCGCGTGTTCCTCTCCGTCGATCGGCTCGCTGTCTCCCGTAACAGTGCCCGTCTTAGCCGCCTTGGCCATCTCCCTCCGGCGCTGCTGCTCCTCCTGCTTCCTCCGGCGGGCTTCCTCGATCTCGTGCAGTATCTTCTCCTTGTAGGGGAACAGGTTGGGGATTCCGGGGTCCTTCTTGAGCTTCGACTTCCATGTCGGGTCCTTCTTCGCCTCCTTCCTGGCCTTGCGTTGTTTGGCGGCCGAGGCCTTCTCGATCTTGTGTCGTAACCGGACCGGCGTCCGCTTGGACTTGGGCTCTACAGAAGAAGCAAGACATATGTCAGTCAGTTAAAAAACAATTCAATCGGAGTGGTGCGCATGCAAAAGAGATCGAACTGACTTCTGGGTTTGTTGATTCCGCCTGCCATCTTGCCCGATTTCGTTATTGTGTGATTGTGATGAAGAATTATGGCCCTGCTTTTGATCTCCGGCGTTCAAAACCGCTGTTCAACCACATAGAAAAAAGTTGGCCGTCTTGCGGTTCTGCCGTCTCTGACCGCTAGCGATAAGCCCCGCCACGAGCACTAGATCCCTGCTTATCAGTGCACTACCAAGTGTACCTAACCCAATGTAAGGTACCTAAGGGACAGAACTGGACCCCCCACTTGCGCTGTGGGTTATTACTGCTAGTCTGCTACACTACAGTTGGTCAGCTTTGATGACAGCGATTCAGCGAATGAGGAACTCAACATTGAGATACTAAGGCACCTGTAGGATGTATGGCTTACATCCACATGACTAAAGTATCTTGAGTACTTTAAGTCAGTAGGTTAGGTACATTTGGTAATTAGGTCCAGTATTAACTTGAGGTCCCTGGATCTACACGATAAAAAATCACATGAGTAGATTTCCCCTGGCGATCTCGAATTAGTCTAGTTTAGTAAGTAGTCCACTTCCCATCTCTCTTCATCTCCTCCTCGTATGTGTACAAAGCAAGAGACCTTTTACACATTATAATAAATCTACATAATACACTCTAACCCTACACTCTCACTCATTGCAGAGCTGAGTATTCCCCGCTCAGCAATTTCTCTGCCGGTATCTGTCTAGCAACGATGGCCTTCACAGCGCCCCCGGAGACCGTCTCCTTTCACGGTCTCCTATTCGACATGGACGGCACCATAATCGATTCCACCTCGGCCGTCGTGAAGCACTGGCATACGTGAGTGAGCATTCGCTTCCCCCCGTCCGTCTGCAGTGCAGTGCAGTGCCATATACGTCCCGAGACCCTTGCTAAATAAATAATGATCCTGATGATCGTGCAGCATCGGGAATGAGATTGGAGTTGACCCAGAGGTCATCCTCCAGACTTCGCACGGCCGCCGCAGTGTAAGTCATCTCCACTCTGCGACGGCGTCTTAATTTCTTAACTTTTTTTTTGTGGTCGTCTTGCCCTCCCTGAGTCGGGTCTCGGGCATATATAATAATAATGGTTGTCTATCAACGACACATCTGCCCCTGTTGTTTGATCCATCGATCGGTGACGGTTTTGCACGGGCGCTGACTGACATGTGGATTGTGTAGATAGATATATTGAGGCTGCTCGCCCCTGAGAAGGCGACGTTGGAATGTAAGCCGCACTATATATGCCTATGATCTGTCTAAGCACATGCGTAGTTGGGGCGGGCCGTCGAGGGGCCGAACGCAGGGGCCGCAGACGAACGCCTGACTTGGAGACGCTGAGACTGTGCTCTCCCGCCGCCCTTCCTTCCTCCCCCAAACCCCCTTTCCCTATGTCTCACCCTGGCTGACTGAGTCCGTCCACCCCTTCGTCTCTGCAGACGTAAGGCAGATGGAGGCATTGCTGCCCCAGAAATACGGCGATGAGGCCGTCGAGATCCCCGGCGCGAGGGCCCTGCTCCAGCAGCTCATCGCGGCCAACGCGCCCTGGGCCATCGTCACCTCGGGCACGGAACCCCTCGTCCACGGCTGGCTGAACGTGCTGAAGCTCCCGCACCCGGCGCACCTCGTCACGGCCGAGTCCGTGGAGAACGGCAAGCCGGACCCGACCTGCTACAAGCTGGGGTGGTCGAGGCTGGGGCTCCCCGCGGACGCCGAGGTCCTCGTGCTCGAGGACAGCCCCGCGGGCATCAGGGCGGGCAAGGCCGCGGGCTGCAAGGTGCTTGGGCTCGTGACGAGCCACACCCTGGAGCAGGTCGCCGCGGCCGAGCCGGACTGGATCGTCCAGGACCTGAGCTCGGTCAAGATGCTGGCGAGTGCCGGAGATGGCCGGGTGACACTGCAGTTTTCCAACGGCCTCGTCGCGAAGGCTCAGTGAGGAAGGACACAACACGCCTCGCACGAACGAACGAACGACCTAGCGTGACGAGGGCGCATCGATAGTCCCTCCATGGCATGACAGCTGATGCTCATCATCACGAGCATGACCCGTCAAGTGTGATGTTGGCAGTCCATCGGGGACAGCGGTTGTGGGGATTTCCCAAGCTTGGGGGCTTTCCTCCGGCCAGCTGCGCTCTCCCTATTTTACCCATCTCCATCATAGGGGTCAGGTACCTTACCGTTACTACGGCCCCCAGCCTATATATTGAGCATTGCATGCGCGTAGACGACGAGAGCGACTGACAGCTCGTATGAGATTCGGTTGGCAATATGGCGTCGGCACGGAGAAGCGCGGCGGGATACACTAGAGTCGATAGATAGACCTACATACATCTCTTCCTTTTTACTTAGATACTTTAGATCTGAGAGAATCTCATTCTTACTTTACCTAGCATAGACCGCATCTAGACCTGCTTACGCCACAACTCCTCCGCCCCTCTCCCCCTACCCTTCTCTTTTCCTCCCTCCGTGTCCCAGTGCCGCGGAGGCATATTCTCCTTCCATGGAAGACGCCAAGATTTTAGAATTTTTTTTTTTCTTTTTTTCGCAAATGAGGAACCCATCTCCAGGGGCGGAAAGCCACCATGCTAGGTAATCTCGTCTAAAAGCCTCAAGGCGCGTACACTATATAGTGCACCTGCTAGACGAGGGCTGGGCTGGGCTGCCGGGGGGGTGATTGGGGACCACTTCCTCGTGGGGGTCTCGCCAGTCTAGACTCACAAGGACGGAGAGTGAGAGAGAGGGCATCGTCATGGGCAGCACGCGGGAGATGCCAGAATCGACAGAAGGACAGGCAGGCCTGCCAAGGGTGCCCGGTGCCTGATGTGTTGCTCGCACATTTTCCGCGTGCACGGCTAGAGTCGACCAAAATTTTCGGAGCACACGTTTTAATACTCGGAGCACAGTCTAAGCCTATTTTAGAAGCTCCCCCCCACTATACCTACCGGCTATTTTATACTTTTACACCACAACTAAAATAACTTTTTTATTTTTAGTTATAGAATTATATAAGCAATATGTTATTTTTTATTAAATTTTTTTTTTTATTTTTTGGTATTAGTTATATGCTGCTGCAAAAGTTTATTAAAAAGTTATTTTTATTATAAAGTTAAAGGTAAACAGAGATAGCCTACCTAGTACATAAGTATATAGCTATTATTTTTAGTGTACGCTTTTTTACTATTGCTCCACCTTTTATATAAATTTGGTTAAAATGTGGAAAATCTTTAGAAAAAGTGGGGGATACTTTCAGAATAGGCTTAGGCTGTGCTCCGAGTATCAAAACGTGTGCTCCGAAAATTTTGGTCGACGCTGGGTAGAGGTAATTATCAGGCAACTACATGCAACTACCTTGCATCTTAGCTCGCTCGGCATACATTCCTTAGTATGCTAGGTACACCGTACTACCTATCTACGCCACGACGCATCCTTGTTTAAGCATCCCCGGTTAGATAAGGTAGTGAGTGCATCGTACCTTGCTGGTTATCACGATGCAGATAGGTAGAGTACCTATCTGGCATTGTGTGATGTAGGTAGTGTAATGGGTGGCTAAGTAACTCAAGCACAAAAGCCAAGCAGATAGATAGGTCATATTATAGGTCGGTATGTAATGTTGCATTGAACTTCCTACCTTACCTAAACCTGGTAGGATGCGTGATGTGTGGTGTAGGTAGTAGGTGAGAGGTAGGCAGGTAGGTAGTGTACCAATTGTATACCTAAGTGATGCGAGCATCTACCCGCCCGGCAGAGCCCGGGACCCCGGCGCTGGACCCGATGTCAAACCTGCAGGACGCTACCTACCAGACCTTCTTCCTTCTTGCCTAACTCCTAACTCCTACCTAACCTACATGTACTTCATACCTACTTAGGTACCTACTTGACTTTTACTTGTTAAGATAGAGACACCAAAACTTTCTCTGGAAGGAATGTAGAGTGTAAATCGTGTGTAATGTAGGTAGGCCGTGTAGGTAAGTAAGTCTAAGAGGTATCGAAGCTAGCGTTTGGTATCTGAAATGAAGATCATCGGGAACTACTGGGCACCCGCAGGGCTGTGCCGTGCCGTTCACCATAGCTACCATATCTGATTCCGCTCTTCACGATGCCTTCAGGCAAGAAAGGTTAGACACCTACCTACTTCGTAGCTGTTCTTGCTAGTTTCCGCCATGTCGACTCGATACAATTAGTAAGGTAGATATGCTGGCGCGGGCGGAACTATTTGCTCTCTCATTCTTGTTCGGTCCGTTCCGTCTCCGTGTCATCCATTGGCTTTTTTGGGTAGGGTTGTTCATCTATGACTCACTCACTACTTGCCCACTGGCTGTAAGTCGTGCTATGTCACGGAACAACCACACGATGGTGGTGATAACAATGACGATGGTGGTGATAGCAGTGACGATGGTGATAGCAAGAACCAAGTACGAACTTTGGCGGGCGGCTTATCCCGTTATGATGTGCTGCGTTAAGCCGCATCGAGCTTAACACTTGCATCTCTTCACCGCCGTAAGAGACGACCTAACTGTAAACTTCGATTGGCTTGTTAACCCAGATGCTTGTATAGAACTTATAAGTGCAGTGCTGTGCCTACTGTAAGTGTAGGTATACTTCGTGCTAGAGAAAGACCAAGGACTCTCCGTAGGCGTCTATCTGGCTACCTGATGTAAACCTCATTATATCATCACGTCAACTTTACGAACTTCACGCATCGTGTTCATCTAATTCGTTCGTTCGTAGTCTAACATAGGACGCAGATCCCCCTCGCATCACCATCCCGCACACATCGAGCATCGAGCATCATGATCGTCGCCCACTAAACCAAGCCGTCTTGGCTGCCTCACCCCCATCCTCCTCCTTCTCCTCCTCCTCCCCGTCTTCCCCATTCGCTCCCTCTTTTCTCACTTCCAGTTTGGTACGCTACACTATCTAGGCACACACTATTCTCCTCAAGTACGCCCTTAGCTCCCTTTTCAAATTTTCATCTGCCGAAGGCATCAAATGCCCCTCTCTCTTCCCTCCCCTCCCCTCCCCCTAACCCTAGCATGATCGCCGTAATTCGATTCCTTCGGGCGATGATCTTCGCATGGCCGATACAGTGTGCTTCGGGCACTGCTTCGGGGACAGGTACCCTAGACGATTCAAAGAGAGAATGCCTGCCTAGTGGAAGTAGGTACGGTTGGTGATCATGAGCAAAGTGGCGAGAAGTGGTTAGTGTAGGTTAGGCAGTGGAGGATCTGCTCAGAACCTTGGTAGTGTGCACTTTAGCGTACCTAGAATTTCGCACGTTCCTGGCGTGCAATACCAACCTTGAAGTAAGGTGGCCCGAATGACGGACATGAACGGGAATGAAGAACCAGGCGTGCTCACTGTTAGGCTCGAGCGGTCAGTTGTTCGGTACACTACCCAACCTACCTAACCTACGCTGTAGCGTAACACGTTATCGCTGCCAAAGTAGGTATTTCACCTGCACTCACCTACACTTCACTACTGCAGAGGTGAGGTGAAGCGCGCCCATGCTGGCGTCTGCGCCTGCGCCTGCGCGTGTCCGTTGTCCGTGATCATGTCCGTGTCCGTGTCCGTGTCCGTGTCCTGGGTTTCCATCCCGTCGTCTACCTACCAAGTAATTACCAGGTAGATAGATACTACTTACAGCGCCGAGCATTCATCTTAGAATAGCGGGTACCTTAAGTACCTTAGGCCGAGGAAAATGTTTCACTGCAGTATAAAGAATAAGTAATCAGAAAATAATGTACCCAGCATCCCTCGTCGTCTAGTGTAGGTAGTCTACAGTTCTCATCACAATCACGTCGCTCATCACCATCAATCAATCATGAGCCTGCCTCTCTGCGTCATGGTTGTTCGTTCATCCTTGTTACCGACGGTCTGTTCGGGCCCGTGGCATGATCTACGCTACATATGTCCGCCATCTTAATACTGGGTGCTTAACATATAGTGTACCTATTATTGTAAGGACATGGAAGTCGGTGTTCATTTATTCGTACTGTAAGAACTTGAACGACCTACACTACCTAGCACTACCTACCTGCTTCTTATCAAGAGGTTCTCATATGTGCCTACTGTTACCAACATTGGGAAGAAGCACGCGCTTTTATTATTACTGCCAGCGTATTCTAGGTATTTCGAAAAGAGTATCTGCATTATAGGTATGGAGACAGAATAAAAGGATGAGCTATCAGGTGCAATTACCGATATGGTCGGCGCCTATTCAGGTAGATCGAACGTGGTAACGTATCTCTGGCACCATTCCCGAGTAGGCAATATCAGCTGGGCTGTTGTCGTCACGCAGAACGGCACGGGTCGCACGGCTCAGCCAACCGCCGACGGGTTCCTGGTTCCTGGTTCTCTTCAAGCTTACTCAGTAACTTAACATCTGTCTACCTTGGTAATATCAATTCCGCGTAAGGTACTTCGTAGGCAGGGTATACATCGTATATATAATGACGACCATCGGTATTTGCAACGAGAAATCTTGGCATCGGGCCTATGAGATCGAAAAGAACCCAGTCTGCATCCTTGACATGTTTTTTTTTCTTGTTACAGTTATCTCGCGTGCTAAGTTATGTCGTGGGACAACAACCCATGTGTGGTCCTGTTTTCTTTTCTTCCTTGCTCCTACAGCAGGTACATAATCTGGTGTACTACCTCTGGATTGGGGTTGCTTTGGTTTAGATTGGATACACTACAGGTGAAGCGGGGAGGAAAAAGAAAAAAAAAAAAAAGCAGATACCTTTCTTGGTCGCAACACGGAGCTTACAATGGAGGAGCAGCGCGCAAGAAGAAATCTCCCGAATCGGGCCGGTCTCGTATACTTGCCTATCTCTATCTGTCCATGGTCATGTCGATACTGATAGTTTGTAGGTGCACTACCTGAGTATTACTAAGTCTCGTCCGCGGAATCTATAAAATCTCTTAGGCTTCTGACGGTAGAGCACGCCATGACATGCCATGTCATAACAAGAAATTAAAAGAAGGCCAGCGTTCTTTGGGCGAACGTAGTAGGTACCTGCATGACCACCCTAGATCTATACTAGGCATAACCGACTTACACAACTATCTTTCCTTTTGCACGTGTAGAAGATACAAGCTTGGTCCAGTCAATGCCGCGGAGGATGAGGGCTTCTCTGTATCCTAGTTTTCCATGGTCCATTTCGCGCCCGTGGCCTCTCTCAACGTCCGTGCAGAGGTGCCCTAAGTAAGTATGCTGTATTGATCTACTCACTAGCTCTAGCTCCCGAGTAGATAGTGTGAGGCTTGGACGGCATGTACCCGGCACTGCGGTCAGCTCGACGTTTCTCGGATCGCCGCATTGCGGGAATCCTTGTGTACATCGCACCCGCCCAGGTACCTGACTTGCCAGAGGAGATGGGGGCGACAGATCACATCGATCCCCAAGGAAGTTTTCTTGGCGCGAGCCCGCGTGATTAGGAAATCCGGAGAGAACCTGGATGGAAAATGGAAAAGGAGGAGGCATGCCTAGTTGTGTAGATGGATGTGATGGTGATTGCGCCTTTGCGTCCGCGTTGCGACCCGACGAGTCGGTGACCAGGGCGACTCGTCGTCGTGCAGCCCATCTCGTAATAAAGCTTAAGCTCATTTCAACTACCGAACCTAGACACTGCGGGAACGCAGTCATTCATACAGACAGATGGACAGACAGATGGCGAGACAGAGGGACGCGCAACTATGACTTGACTTCGGGAACACAGCTCGTGGAGGACGGGCGACGGCGAGATGAACAAGAACGGCAACGACACGAGCTGTGAAATGAGATGCTCGGTTGAACGCGCACAAAGCAAGGGCGTCGTGCGAGATTACCTCGCTGCCCGTAGCCGAAAACATTGAGATCAAGTCGCACGACAGAAGATTTGAATACGACGGACGGAGATCACGAGGCCGGCCATCTCCCATGTCTCTCGCTAGTATCTCCGTGGCAGGGTAGGTAAGGTAGGTTAAGTAGATATGGAAGACGTCAGCGACGGTGATACAGAAATGAGGTACGAAGTACACGACAGAAACAAACCACGTTCCCGTACCTAGTTACTCTTTTTGCCCTGCTCGCGGCCTGGTCCATACACACTACTGAGCGAGCCCTGCCAGAGTGAGGCAGGGGGTGAGGTTGCCCAGCTTCTTCATTCGTGGTTCCCAGGTCCGTGGCTTCGGCATCACCATGAGCGACCGTTAGACAAAGAAAAAAAAACATAATGTCTCTCTCTCGTGCGCCGTCGTCGTGTGACGTTATGTGGTGGGAGATAGGTGACCAGATAGGTGACATCGGATACCTGGCGATCGGGAATGAGGATGCGAATTTGGAAAGGAGAGGTAGGGGGGAGGAGGAGGAGGAGGAGGCAAGACAAGAGAGTCAGTTTCGTCGCCAATGGATTTGTTGCCCGTCGGAGGACTTTCCGCACTCCACTCGAGACTCATGATGACAGATACCAATCGTGGGCTCGAGGACTTTGTTTTGCTCTTTCGTGACCCCTCGTCTATCGAGCCTCTCGATGCAGGATCCCGAGTCTCTGATCCTACAGTGCGCGGAAGACTATGGGGGACCACGTCCATCGACGTCCCCCAGCAGCAACTGCCTACATCACACTTACACTTAGGTACACTAGGTTCGCCGCAGGCGGATGGTTGCAGCGAATGCTCGGAACTGTCCCAGGGCATCCCAGCCCTCGCATCCAAGACCTGCAGAGAGAAAAAGAGGGAGAGGGGGAGGGAGAGGAGGATGGAGAGGAGGAGAGAGGGGCATGCGTGTGCGTGCGTGAACTGAGGCCCTATCGGGGTCTTTCTCGATGCTGATCTTTGGCGTGGTCGCCGACCTGAGGTACAGTGGTCAGCTGAATCGAGCAGTGATAGTGGGAGAGCTACGAATCTCTCTTGTTTCTCCTTGCATTGGTAGGTATCTAAGGTGGGTAGTGTACCTAGACAAATCAATCATTCGATTCAATCAAATTGGTCATCCCCCACATAAGAAGCGAAGATAATCAAATAGAAAAAGGAACGAAGTTACCGAGCTGCTTAAGAGACAACGACTCTTCCATCATGACAGCAAGGGCAAGAGCTAACTAAGCCTCTCCTGGGTACTTTAGGTATTCATAACCACAAGCGATCGGATGGGTGACGAGCATGCAGCCGTCGAACCCTACGTACATTTTGGCCGTCGTCTAAATAGGTAACATCTAACTACCTACGTATGTAAACTGCTTTCCTGCATCTGGTCTGAATGTGGTGTGGGCGACCGGCACCCGTCGAGATCTAGATGCGCGCCAACACACGGCACTCAGCTCAGAATGGCATGGTCTGGGGGGGTTGCTCGCCGCAAAAACAGGTGAGTGCCAAGAGTAGTTGAGCGCTGAAAAAGGGCGGCGGGCAGTGTAGTAAGTAAAGTAGGGTTGCAGTGCTTTTTTTTTCTCTCTCTCTCCCTCTTTCGCTTACGATTATCGTGAGTTTTTTGAAGTGATGCCCGAGACTCAAGTCGTGAGAACCGACGAAGAGAATTGCAATACACCGGCCCCTCCACGCGCTTAAACAAAAGACCCGAGGATGGGGGGGGGAGGAGTTCAAAATGGTCATCAACGTTCCGTAGCGCGAAGCACTCACGCCATTTGTAGCCCCGGGGCTGACGGATTTACTGAATAATAAACTGCAAGGATAAGGGGACGGAGGCAATGAATATCCCAACAGAGGAGGTAGTACTTGGTGATGGTGGCACGTAGGATGCTTCCCAGGTAACTCTATTTTTGCCCGCGTACATGCAAACTCGCTACCTCCTGTGCTTTCTCACCGGGTTCAGCGAAGTGTGCATTGCAGCGTAGCGCAGCGCAGTTGTGGCTGGACGAGCGAGTCTGATGTGAAGCTTGGAGGCGGTGTCGTCGCCCTACTGCAGGAACGGTCGAAGGCGAAACATCGCACGGGAGACGAAAGGCGTATTACCTAAAGGAATTATCGGACTGCTCATGGTCCTAACAAGACGCCCGGTACAAAGTACAACGTACGAACGTCGGTTAGCTTATTGACGCGATAGGCCTCACCTACTACGTTCTTGTGAAGGGATGTGTGGTGTCAAGCGGCTGAGCAGGGGACCTTTCTCTCCGGTTCCAACTGTACAAGCGAAGCGACCTACTTTCAACTTAACGAAGTACCTAGTGTAGGTAATCTGAACCTTAGGTAAGTAGGTAAGCTCTGTCATCCTGTTGCGACACCCGCTGGCGAACAGTGTTCAGACGATGGGGTCTGCTTAAACATGAGCCCGAGTGAGTTTTTGTGACCTGTCTTATCTCGATAATTACTGCCCCAGGCTACGGCAAAGCCAACATCCGAGATCTGCTTTGTGGGATTTGTTGATCTACACTAGCGTCAAGATCTACACTACCTTAGCTGGTGAGTATTTCGTAGTCATGATCCATATATCGTGGGAGGCATGTAGATGCTCCTACACTACTGTACAGTAACCATTTCTAAAGTAGGTACCCAACGATCTAGCATTTTGTGACTACTTTAGTAGAGGGTGGGCCTGTAACCAGATTCATGGGTGTGTCGATGATTAGTATCTGATGAATAGGAGATGGGTATCACGGGAGAGGAATCTGGTTTATCCGGCAGTTTACGTCCTGGGACGGCAATGCACGGCGTCTGCGGATAGGGATGAACAGCGTGGGAGGAGACATGGGAACGTACGTACCTCTACTTCGATAGGCATTGTACACTACCTACATTAAGTGAAGCAAAAACGAAGCGCTGTTAGAGCTGGAGCTGGATTACAGTAGTTATGCAACTTCGTATGTACAGTCGTAGGTTGGTTGGTTGCTCCCGCGAAGGAGACGGGGACAATGTCATTTCAGCAAAAGAGGAGACAAGGCGGCTCCAATCGACTCCAATCTGCTGGTAAGCCAATGAGATGTGCAACCAGGTACTTTTTACCCTCCGCGGCGTGAGCCATTTCTGCAGCGCCAACAGGGAAGATGCCTGTTCCGAAGATCACCTTCCACGTGGCTGCTCGGGCCAGCAGAAGGCCCTCACTCCGAATCCCGCCCATGGGCCCCAGCGACTGAATAGGGACAAGTGGTTTCTTAACTGGGGAACCCAAGGCGTGGCTGTGCTTACCTCCCATGCAAGCCCGGCCCCCAGACAGTCCAGAGTCTGCCGCACATAGCACCAATTCGTCCATGTTTCCCTCACTCGCCACGTCGGGAACTCCAGCATAAACGTTCTCGAAGGGGCTGTTCAGATCTCGAAGAGGAATCATCCCCGGGCCCTCATGCTGAAAATAGCTGACTGCACTATACTCCCGGCCGCTGCGCGTTAAGCTGAAAGATGGCCATGGCTGCCCATCGCGGCTCCGGCAGCAACCCGCAGCGGATCAATAACTCATAACAATATACCTATATGGACGACACTTGCTTGATAGTGTAGGGTCGAAGGTATTCCCGCTCGGATGGATCCCCGAGGGTAGGCTGATGGCGTGAGGTTCAGTCAACGTGCCGTGGGCAAAATTCGGGATTGCTATCGCTTAACTACTGGCCAATCGAAGTTGCCGCCAAGCTGGCCAATTCCTTCATTCAGTAAGAAGTGACTTTTGTGAAATGAATCCAGAGGAGTAGAGGCATGTCTCCGCTCCGAGACTTTAAGATCCGTCTCCCCCAGCTGGTGTTTTAGCAGCCACCCCCAGAGCCTCGGGTCTTCTGCTGGCGGTAATCAGCCACGGCTACGACTACAGGTGCAGCCATCCCACGGTATCAAGTATCTAGGTAAGGTACACATGGTGCAGCCTCGTCCGCCAGCGGCAAATATACTTTGCACATAGGTATCTCCTTGCACATCATGAAGTTATGTGTACCTTGGTGGATTATCTTTCGCCGTAAGCGACGCGACGACTGGTTCTTCTTGGAGGATCATGCGCACTTCCTGTCCAGAACACAATCTAGAATCCGAGGTCGTGATAGCCAGACAGACTTCGCCCTTAATTACCCCGCTAGGTAGGAATGCAGTTGCCTGAGTGATTCGCCCAGACCGGTGGAGCTGTACCTACAGCAGCCCCTTGATGAAGTGATGATGATAAATCTACTGGGGCGGGCCAGGTGTCACCGTGGAAGGTTACTGGGCATCGCCAACGTCGCTCACAGGCGAGTGAAAGGCAGCGTAGCACTAGGCGGTCTGTGGTCTGCTTTGGCGATGGCTGGTCAGGGGAACACGGGGGCTAAAATGTGAGCTTCAATTCGACACATCTCTACACCGGTCTGCGCTCTTTTCAGGAGTCTTCTGCTGTGTGTGTATATAAGTGTATGGACGCGTCGCGGATAGCATCTATATGACTGGTAGGCTCACCTACCGAGCTGCGTCGCTCGCCGTCGTCGCCCTGATCAGATTTAGCGACGACAAGACGAAAATGAATTTGTCGTCCAACCGAAGGGGGGAACGATCAGAGAGACGTCACCAAGTACAGCCCGCTACAAGCCATCGTGAGCGTGGTACGCTATTCCGCACAGATGCCTATCTGGATCTTGGGAATACCACAACCCACAGGGGCCATTGGGAATCTAGACGCCGGCGATTTTACTTCCTATCGCGGAAACGACCTGAAGAGGTGTGTGTGCGTCTACCGTCAAAATCGAAAACGCCCGGCTGATTGGCTAGACGGCTTATGCATCCGTCCCCCAAGTCCACGAAGAATCTGTGCTGTGCATACGTCGGGCAGTTTACTGTTTAGTGTCCAAGTGAATTCGGGATTACTCCGCAGCATAATTAGTACTATGCAGGTATATATCATTGGTAGTAGCACGTATTAAAAATACTTCATAGCGACGATGTAGTGTGTAGATGTGATTATCCGCATTTATACAGGCAATCCCAACAATACATGGTCTCCTGACACGGTTTCGTACGAGATGCGTAGTGTACCTAGTCGCAGAGAACCGCCCAGCATGAGGGGCCAAAATCCTTCGGTATACTAGAATAAGTAAAAGGTTTCCTTCTCAGAGGATAGTGTATCCGATTCCGACAGCCTGGGGAGATCGACGATCGCTTCCCCTTATTGCTGTTGACAGTTCCCCTCCGGAGCGCTATGGCTGCACCCTTTCCCGGCACTCGTGGACTTTCCCACGCCTTACAGCACTCCGTCAGCTTTTAGCCACCTGGGTAGTGTGGTGTAGGTATCTCTAAATAGATTGCGCAATCCACGTCGTTCCAGGTCGTGTTAGACGATCGATTGCGAAGTATCTACTTCGTAGCGTAAGGTTGGGTAAGTAAATGAATGATTCTAGGAGCGGTGATAACTGCCTAGGCGGGTAAGTACTTCGTGGTATAGCGGACTTGTACCTGGTTATCAGCGTGGAAGTCGGCGAGGATCGATCTACACTACCTAGATTCGTGCCCCCTAGCTGCGCTGGCGTGCCAGTCTGCTGGGCTCACCTGGGCAAACTAGTGTAAGCCGGGTTTCTTATTAGTGTCAGTATGGTAAGGGCTCGTGCGTGTACGAAGTGGTAGTGTTATTAAGCGAGAGGGGAACGGAACGAGTACCTACTTCCTACAACCTCTGGCTTGTCCCAATGACCTGGCCCGAATATCTATATTGCATGTCTTATGATCTTCCCGAAGTATATATAGTAGAGTGTAGTAAGGTTCGAGGGTATATCAGTCCCTGTAAGGATCATCTTAAACCACCTATATTACAGTACCGTACCTATTCCGATACTCATCAAAATGTCATTCCTCATGTTTAATCCATTAACCCTACCCAGGTAGCTGGAAGGCAAGGGTCTGTCTATCTGCTAGTGCCTCGTATACACTACTATATACGACTAGGGATGAATTATTACTAAGAAATCATGAGATACCCGCGTAGCGTAGTTGCAAGTTAGAACAGTGGAGTTTGGAGTCAAAGCTGAGTTTAGCTGGGGCGCTGGAAAAGAAAGGCCCCCAATGCGACTCGCAGAGGGGAGGCTCGAACCATCTGCGAGAGTTGAGCTGCGTCGCAAACCCCCGTGCAAAAGATGGCGGTGTTCTGATGCAGCTTGCACGGACATATGCGAGTTATTTTGGAAACGATATTGAATTTGCGATGATAATAATAGTACCCAGACAGGGTGAATGCCTTCTGATGGCCCCCTGGACAGTAATCACGACCGGATCGGAGCATACAGAGCGTTCGTACGGCACTTGTGCCACACGCCGCCGTTGTTCTCCCGCTCGGCACCGAGATCTCGGGTCCTGGGTGGCGTCACGTCGCGCCTTATTGGTGTTTTCTGACTCGAGCTAAAATACCATACTGCTCCATGCTCTTACAAGTAGTACCATACCTACAGTCGGTACAGACTGCTAGGTTAGGGAGACATGTCACTCTGCAGAACCGCCCGACGATCGAGCCAGGACATGGTTATCATCGGGTGTAGGTATGCTCGTAAGGTAAGTAGCTGCCCCAAGCCCAACCGTACTGTACTGTCTGTTCACAGTGCCGAGATGCTTGCATTCTACTTCGTACAGATCCAGTGAGGCCATATATCTGGCTAGAGGTGGGGAAGAGACATGCCAAGTGCGCAAGCAATGTAACTCTGGGCCGGAGAAATAGAGGAATCCTTATCCCGTTGGGGCCGATGTCGTCAAGATTGACGAACCCGAGGTGAGGGACTCAGGGCGATGTCTCCTCGACAAGCACCTCGGCGGGGTTTGCGGCTGTGTAGCCTGTGCTGTCGCTGAACGTGTATGCGGTCAGCGCTGCGTGCTAAGGTTGGGGATGTTGGGGAGAAACGAAAATAGCACTCGAAGAACAGCATGGAGGGGACAACCGGGCCAGACTCACATTACATCTGAGGCCAGCTATTGACCAAGATCAGCTTTTAGGTTGTTGTTGTTGTTGTTGCGGCATAGAGGTGCTAGAGAATATAGTCTGATCAGGAATCATCAGCCTCTGTCGGGGCTCGTCGTGACCATTCTGTCTCTCTCGTTGTCGTTGTTGGACAGAGTGTACTGGTCGGAGGACCCGAGTTTTGCTTGGTCCTCGGCTTCCAAAAAAAAAAAAAAACAACAAAAGCCGCATCGCATCGCATCGCATCGCATCGACTGTGCCACAACCGGCCTCATGTACAATCTACACCATCTTCTTTCTCTACGCATGCACTGCGGCTAACAAAGCTGATGTGATAGCAGCATCGGCGCTTATCACTCGAATATACTCAGCATTATTTGCGTAGATGACGAAGCAGATGCACGATGGATATTGTAGACAGAGACGGAGATATTGCGAAAAGCGTAGGCACCTGGTAGGTATGTCATTCAGTAACCAGTAACGCGACAACCGCCCATGTCAGCACAGCCCACCACCATCTACCATCTACGTCGGGTCCTCCCACTCGTCTGTGAGTCAAGGATTCAATTATTCACCAGACATTGACAAATGCATTCTAAAGTGATTGATGATGAGAGGGAGGAAATTTTATCGCTTGTCGATAGCCGAGATCTAAGACATGGCTATGGGGGACATAAGTGGTGTCTCAAAGAGCGCCGAAAGGAGCACTGAAGATCTAAGTTAGGTAGCTTGCGAACTGGATACACTTCAGGAACAACTAGGTAGCACAGGCAGGTGTCGAAAGTTGTAGATTGGAGCCTCTTTTTCTGTCACTTCTCACTGAGCCATTGGCCGACGACCTAAGCGTCGACAGAGCTGATGGGTAAATCCAAATTGGACACTACTCCGCCATGACTGTCGACACCAAGTATTTTGAATAAGTAGATACCTATTAATACGGTAGGTAGGTATTGTACAGAATAATAAATGCGAGAGTCAGTCCACAGGTGATACCCAAGCGGTTGACCATGGGAATGATGAACCAGTACAAGTCCCGATAGATTCGACCGACGATGAGTGTCTGGGCGATGGTATTGGCACTGTGATGAACAGGGGGCTGTCACCCCTGCCTTTCCCATTTGAGCCCCCTGTGTACAGAATAGGTAGAAAGTACTGTGCGTGTAGGGACCAATCCGGGCCACTCTCCCTCCTCCCTGTCTCTCCAGCTTGACTGATATCCGGCCACTCTCTATCATCCGAGTTTCTCTGCCCCTGGGCGTTGTAACTACGAGTGTGTCGTGAAGGCAGGTGTTCCATCTTCCCTGGTGTCTTGTGTCGTATATCACTCATCTTATATTCTTGCACTCTCGGCGATAGAGAGAGCAGGATGCGACATGACGTCGCTGTCTCGCTCGCCTTTGAGACGTATTCCTAGACTACTTGGACTTAGACCTCCTTCACCACCCTACGATATCTGCATATCTGCATCGTCCTGCCTCCTCCCGGCCCAACTGCGGGCGCTGTGCGAATGTGGTGTTATTCGCGACACTGTGTTTCCGCATTCAGCTCGAGACAGGGGGCGTCTTTGGAGAATCAGAAGACGACAGGGGACTTGGCGTACCCATCTACAATCTACACTACTTGGGTAGCGGCAAGATGCCCTAAAGACCCAGCCAGCGAGCCAGCCAGCACAGTGAAGCCGGTGTAGGTAGGTATGTAGTGTATGTGCTCTGGTGGGTGGACTCTGTTGACTAACCTAGTCGGTACCCAACACTAGAGATGGTGTAAGTGTAGGTCGTCTCGATGAGGCAACCAGCAGCCTGTCCTGAACCCTCGCTCCACCCTCCCTCCCTCCCGGCCCGGGCTCTGGTGCGAAACACACTGTTGGAACCAGGAACGCCCACCAAATAGAGCACCACCAAGTCAAGTCAAGGACCCAAGCCAGCCAGGCACCCCCCTCGTCATACTTACCCACACCTGAGGATCCATCAAGGCGCATGAGGCCACGGCCCACTGGGGCGCTTGGCTGGCTTCTTGGCCCCAGAGCGGCCTGGTATACCTCGTCGTCGCCATGCCTGCAGCTGTCGGGGTCGTAGTGTAGGCGCTGCCTGGGTCGTGATGTGCTGGTTGGTTGGGCTGCCCGGCTGGACGACTGTCCCTCGCCCTCACCAACATGCGGTAGCGCGCCCAGGCCCGCCACAAATCTGCGGTCTCTGTGGTCTCTGCGGTCTCTGCGACCCCAATGCGCGCCGCGCAGCGCGACAGTCGTCTGCTAGTCATGGTCGTAGCAAAAGAAAAGGAGCGACATGAGATACATGAGATACATGAGATCAGAGCAGAGCCGTGAAAGCCCACACACCACAGTAGCGCACTGCCAAACCTGCCGCTTGGCTCCCTGCGACCTACACTAGGTCAGGTAGAGCGATCGGGTACATGTCCATGTCCATGTCCTTGTCCATGTCCGTCCGTGTGTGTACCTGTCCCCGGCCCCCAGTCCAGTTGCGAGCCCATCGGCCAGTCCCAAGTGGGCTCTGTCTTTTCTTCTCAAGGGCCACTGTCAAGGGTAATTTCGTCGTGCCGGAGATGATGTATCTTGTAGAGATGTACCTGCAGCCGTGGCCGTCGTGGCCGACACCAGCTACGACACAACACACACCCACAACACACCCACAGGGTCATCGTCGGCCCACCGCTAAGAGGCAGCTAGCTGGAGAACTACTTGTACTGTCACCCCCCTCCCTTCCCGATCTCCTGCCCTCCTGTGTTGTCTCTTGTTCCAGTTCCACCCCCGACTCCAGTGTTGTCTCTGCCTCGACGAGAAACCCGAGGAGTCTAAGTGGACGTTGTCTCACTTGAAATTTGCCCGTGGCCGTTGGCTTCTCACCTTGCCGTCTGCTCTTATACTCGCCATCTCCCCCATTCTCCCGAACGCCTGGTTTGCCTTGGCCCAGGACCAGTCCTCCCACGCTCGTTGTCAAGATATATTATCTTTAGTCTGGTCTGTCGACCTCTGACCCTCAGTCATTCTTTATAACTCAGCTCTTCCGCCTCAATTTCGGCAGCACTGGTGGATTATTCGTATATACCAACCAGCAAGGAAGTGCTTTCACCCATATTAATATCCTTCTTGGTCCACGTTCGATATCGAAACACCGAGGCACTCCATATATATATATATAAACGTCAAATTCCACAACCGGAAAGGTGTCGCCAATCTACCCCGGCATATAGGATCCTCTAGGTAATAGCGAGTCGTTTGACCATCTTCGACGCAAACATGGATATGCAATTCTGTACGCCAACGGGCTTCGCCGCGCCTTACGGCTTTCCTCAAGGCCATGGAACAGCGATGTCATACGGGGGGGACTCACAATATCCGCTCTACCCAACTTATCAGGCCTCCCAGTATATGTATGCCTATCAACCACACCGCCAGGCCATGATGGCGGATCGAGGAGGTTTGTGTGATGGCAAGACGGAATCGAAGCCACGGTTATCCAAGGAAGAGGTTCAGAAGCTTGAGAAGGTCTTCCAAGAGAACCCCAAACCCTCGAGCTCTGTAAAGGCCCAATTGGCGGATGTTCTTCAATTGGAACGGCCCAGGATTAATGTACGATACCCCTCGCTAGGACAGTGGATAATAGCTAACTCGGTGTTAGAATTGGTTTCAGAACAGGCGTGCCAAGGCGAAGCAAGAGAGGAAACAGGAAGAGTATGAGGCTCAAAGATTAGCCAAGAGCGAGCCTTCATCCCCAGATGATGATTCAAGCTCCGGGGTTTCAGATTCTCTAAGCGATGGGTCTCACAAACGCACCCAGCCTTCCTCGGCCGCATTTCCTAACGTTTGCTCGCCTGGTCAGATGACTGACGCCTCAAACGAGGAAATCGATGACGAAGAGGAAGAGGAGGAGGAAGACGATGATGACGAAAATGAGGAACAGAATGATGAGTGTGTAGATCAAAGAGTCGACGACGCGAATTCCATCGCCATGCCATCTTCTGTCTCAACCCAAGCTGAGCTCAGCGATTCTTACCACTCCCCACTCTCGATTGAGTTCCCGCAGTCTGAAGCGACAGCTTTCACCCATTCTCATAATGGGGGAATGTTTTCTCAATCAAGGTCCATCGGTAACTTTGGGCTATACCCCAACGCCGCTTTGAATGGACGGGCGAGTGATTTCCACGATAGCGTTCCTCGCACACAACGAAGCATGAGCAGCGACAGTCAGAGCTCTCAACAGTATGCTGGTCTCCCAAACCCATCTACAAGCACCATGTTCTTCTCGCCAGTGTCGAACAGCGACCTCTCCGAGAGCCCGTTTGCCCTTACTGCGTCCCCTGACTGCCACAACGAGCAGGCATCCCATGTTGTATCCCAGGGTCTGCCTACTCCTACGGACTCATTTAAGTCCCCACCGCCACCGGCCAATATTGCCTCCAGACGCAATATTCCTCGCCCCGCTGCCCTACAAGCCGCGTCGTTACATAACCGCACCTTCAATAACCCCAAGACCGCGTTGGATGGTGGAAAGCGGCTGGATATGTCAAGCCCTGTCTCTTCCATACGGCGAATCTCCTCGTCCACCGGGGCTGGATTGGGAAGAATTCAGAAATGTAGTGCTGGGCCACGCTCTCCATTCATCGGGCGTGCCGAGGCTCTTTTCCAGTATCACAATCGTTCGCCCGTTGGTTCGGGAACGCCAACCTTCCCAGGCGCCGCTCCTCCGACGCCGATGACACCAGCTGTCTTTGATCACCACCATGGCCATGAACCAACTGTCATTTCGGCATCATCCGACGATGGGTCGTTCGCCCTGGGTATGGGTGGTATGACTTCCGGCTACGTGCAAGAGATGAGGGAGGAGCACGATCTGAAGACACCCCCCACTACACCGGGCATGATGAATGACTTCAGTACAACCGGATTCGTCAATCCATTTGCTTCCGGATTTAACATCACCACCGACCAGCCACTTTTGACCCCTTACTTCCACTCTGAATTTCCAGAACTGACTATTCAAACTGCTGTTCCCAACTACGTGGAGACGGGCGAGGTTAGCCCATCAACACCGGTATATTCTAGCATGATGGGTTCGAACCTGGATCACTCCTCCTCGTTCACTGGAAACCCCATGGCCAATACTCAATACGATTGGGACGCCAATGAGTCAGTCGTGTCATCGAGGTCCTCGCCTGGGTACCCGAGGTCGAAGCAGATTCAATTCACACCCAATATCACCCCTCAGGACTATCATTAGATGGAGTTAGACACCATGGAAAAGCCTTTGTGCTCAGCCTCCTAGCCTAGAGGTTGCCGACGCTTCCTCGGGCGGAGTGTACTAATACCCCTCTTCATTACCATCACAACTCCCTTTTCTTAGCTAGCATATACTTTCATTTCCAAGGCGATAGGAGTTATCTTAGACTTCACGGGCTTGGTCTGGCATATATAACTACCGAAAAATTTGGCATCTTTCAACAAGCTCAACGTTTTCTTCGAGTACCTTGATCTGTTTTTTTTTTCTTCCCCTTTTTATAATGTAATGAATAGGGAAAGCGCGGAGGGGAACAGGGAACCATGGCAATACACAGATACCCCCGGGGGATTGGGGTAGTCAGCCGGAGTTTATCGATTTCATTTGTCACGTCTAACTCCTGGTTGATGAGGAGAGCCTTTGTGCGAGTTCAATCAGAACAATACCCTCAAAACTTTGTATGTTACTAGCGCTGAGTGCAAGCGAGATTTTTTCTTTTCTGACTCAATAAGGAGAGATTTTCGGAAAGGTCTCGCGGTCAAAAGGCGGGTTTTCTCTCTCGTGCTGAAAACAAATTGCACGCACTCCTGGGTTCTGTGGGAGGTGAATCGTCTTTTTGGGTCTGGTGTTTTTAATAGTCTCCACGGGAACAAGGGTGGACGGCGAACGACGACATGGAGGCACTAATTGTATACCAACCATACCTTGCTGCATCGGATCAAAGATGGCCGAGTCTTATTAATTATACGATTAATCATATGCCTACTACCTCTTGGTCATGGATTTTATTTATTACGTGAAAGCTGATTCAGGAACACTCAATATGTTACTGAATGCTACTATGATACTTTGTCAAGTGGAACTTCCAATAAATGAGGAGCACCTTATACGTTAGAAAGACGCACATCACGAATCCTCTTTTTTTTTTCTCCTCCGTACCAATTCCGCTCTTCTCGCCCAGCCTTACATTTCCAATCGTCTCTCGCACTCATTCCGCGGACCCCCTTCGCCCGGCAGAGATTTTCCCTCGCCGCCGACCAGGCCCCCATGCCACAGGCCCTGTCCTATGCCGATGTCACCTTAACACCCAAGTTCTAGAACACGCCCGGAAGGAAGGTACCTCTGCGCCCTCGACACGTTTTCCAGCTTAACCCAGCTCGGTTGCGCGGGCCAATTGTGGAGAATACACGAGGGAGGGAGGGTGCGTGCCTTGAACCCGGCACTTCGAAATCACCCGGGATCGCAGCTTTTCGCTACGCTAGCTAAGCACCAGGTTGCAACGACTTCAGGGCGCCCGTCTCATGCGAGGACCTTACCACTCGCTTATATATCTGCATCTCCCCCCTTGCCCCCACTCCGCTTGAGAATAGGTAGGTACATTGCCCACTCCAGACCCCCAGCGCAGCGCAGCGCACACAGGAGACAAATAACTAGGTACTATAAAGTGTTGTTGTGGTGAACTTTAGCGAGCAGCAGGGGCCAAGGGGGGGTGTTCATCGGAGATCCGAGGCCGAAGCGGAATGTCCCATTGACCCGAGAAGTCCTCTGCATCGCATCTCTCTTACTAACTACTTACTTACAGTAGATATGATATGATGTGAGTCTCCATACACATTGTGATCCACCTCTGTATACGCAGTATTTTCCGTCTTCAAATGACTTAGTCAGTGTTCACATCTACTTCGTACATCATATTGCTTCGACAACGACAACGACGACATACCAAGCGTATAATAGTCGCGAATATACCATACAGTATACAAGGCTCTGTCTAGAAAGACTCTAGAGCAAAGTGACAATTAGTAACGTAGCCGACAGGCAAGTAAGTATATGCGCGAGTGGTTTGTAGGAAGAAGACTATATCACTTCTGCAGCCTTTTACTATTGCACGAGGTGACACGGGAGAGGCAACGCTCTACATATCTAACATGAGCAGCAGAGATCATACATATTATAGCAATTGTGAGGATTGTCTGTGCCTTAGCACAATCAGACTCGCGGGACTGCATGAGACATCCCGTCCCCTGGCAGCTGCATTATTTTCCTCTCGGGAAGCCACGTGAGTCGACAAATCCTTGAAATTGACTTGGAAATTCTACTCTTGAGAGACAGTGAGAGCTCCCATACTTGCCACAGCGATAAAATCAGCTTTGCCTCTTCGTGTTTCACCAACGCCGGGTATGTCTTCGAGGTTTCCTGTCGAAAAGACCGTGAGATGGTTCCCTGGTATCTACGGTCAGTAACGGGGCCTTCGCAGGGCTTTTCGAGGGAATAGGTTCGTCCGTGAAATCCCGATGAGGTCTCGGATTTCAGCGAAAGATCTAAAACCTGGCTCGGTCGTGATGAGAGTTTCTACATATAGTACATGTGGAATATTTATTCAGGGTTTAAAATGTCTATTGAGGCTACCGCGGCCCAGTCGCCCTTTCCAGATTATTTTGGGACGCAAGGTTTATAGTGTACTGAACCTATCTATAACGTCCATATTCTAGCATCGAAATCCTTTTCCTGTACAATAAGCAGCCTAGATTCTGAGACTCGCTCAAGAGCTTTGAGGGATCGACGACAGTATTAACCATTGACGCATTAGCCTTCGTTGCTAGCCGTAGATGCGAATTCCTCTCCCACCGTTTCTTACCATGAACCCACGATCAAGGGCGACAGAATTATCCAAGTGTCCGTGCTCTTAAATACTACAGTGATTAAGAGATGCTGTCCAGCCTTGAAACTAAGAGAAGTAATCGGGCATATACCCGAGGTCGCAGTCAACTGTTTGAAGCCGATCGCCGAATATGTCGTCGATATGCTGAGTACCTCTTGCTAAACTGCTTCAAAATTTAGGCCTCTTTCTATAACCTTGCCCCATAGCTAACACGCCAAAAGAAAACCCGAACACCTACCTAATCGCTATCCTCAAACGACATCGGAATCTATTTTTTTTCTAAGCATTCTCAAAATCTCGTGTGATCAGGCCTGTGTATCTCCGTAGTTATACTGATTCATAAGACTCCCAGCAACGTCAATCGCAAGTAGGTGAGTCAGCTTTGATCTCAACGGCGGCAACTATACCCCCAACCCCTTCGCTGAGGACGTAGGTCGTACCGTCTGCCCGGACCTACTCTTTATCTACTACTCACATAGATAGTTTGGCCATAATTAGAAGTAGATATTCATGGCATGAAATATGTCAAATGAGGTAGTACCATGGCGATGGCGTGGGACCAAATGTCGTGTGGAGGATTTATGATATCTTTGTGTAAGAGATGTTAACCCCTTCCCCTTTGAAAAAAGGAGAGCTCGAGCAGCATATTATCTATACTTGAGACCAGTACAGTGCGTGATACCTTTGCTTCCCTTAGATTGGAAAGAAGGCACAGAAAGAAAGGTCATATTCTATGGCTCCAGTCTCGTCTCAGTCCTTGCGGTAGGCAGTCTGGCGCGCCTCACATTCCTTCCTCGCTCCTTCGAACTCTCGTTTCCGTCACTTTTCCGACTCTCTAAGTACGGAGTGGCCTTTCGAAGGATGCGATTTTAACCGCCATTGTCTACGATTTTAGGCAGATGTGTAAAAGCGCGCAATGGCAGCCAGGTAGAAGACAACTGCGTTGCGTATCGGGTGTCCCTTTTCTAGAAGCAGGAAACCAGCCGTTATGGATGTGCTCAACACAAAGGAATTTGAGTCGTGAACAGCTAGGCATCTCGGTACCATTTTTTGTCTGGTAATTAGCATCTCTTCTTGAGGCCGACACACTCGATGCGGCCAAAGGGCTTGGCCGAATTTATTAATATCCCAGAAGCTCTCGAGCTGTAGCCGCCGACTTCATATGCCTACAGTGCGATCGAGGCAAGATTACAGTTAGTTATCAACATGTGAGCCTCCCCCTGGTTGTATTAGAGCTTCCGGCTTTTCGGATCAAGACTTTACGATACCTTGCGGGATATTGTATCCTCCTCGCAATCCAAGGAATTCGCGGGCAATAATTAACTGGTAAGAGCGCCGACAGAAAAAATACCATAAGTTTGGACGCGATCCAGCAACCACCCATCGACGTCCGTTGGAACCGAGGGGTCGGGTCAGCTAGTCTGGGATAATCATCCCAATCCAAAGGTAGGAGCTGCCATATGCAGGTAATACTGTAAAGATAAGCGTTCTAGACCAGACAGGGAAGAATGCAAAAAGCCCAAGCGGATTCCCCCACGACTAACTATGGTTCACCGTAAGGATAGGTAGGTATTCCCAACGAGTAAAATCTGTACTCATATCCATATCTAGATACACCTACCTCCCTGGATAGCCTAGATCTTAGTATCATCCTACAGCCGCTATTTTATCCTTATCCTAGATTTCGTACACTGCCCAGCCAAATCACTTAACGGTTAGCTAGAAGCCCAAGGAAGTAGGGCTGAGTCAGAACTACACTGTGTATACAATGGCGTGCCCAAGCAATGTAGTGCGCACTACACTAGTTCAGATGCCTACGTGGATTACCTATCTAGCCTACCTTACCTACGGTAGTACACTAAAGACGTGACAGCGGCGATCATTTGGGCGTCAAACTGTGGGGGCATCTCGACCACTTCAGCCTAGAACTGAATTAGGGCCCAAAGATACCATTTGGCCGGGACCGGATACAATTCACACGCTGTAGTTAGTGAGATGTGTAGTGTACCAGGTCGGACATCATCCCGTCTTATGCGTTAGATAACGGAAACAAACGACTTGGCTCGGTGTAATCAAGTGAAGTAGGTGTGGATATAGCGTGGCAATATGCAAAGCCCCATTGAATGCTTATTTGAAATGCGCCAAGGGGTTATGGGAAACATGGAATTGGAGACTGTTAAGGATTGATCTCTTCAAGAAACAGAAGTCCATGTCTGCTACGTTGGTAATGTAGTTGCTTAAGTAGATAGTAATACGAAGTACTTGCCTAGCTTTTTAGCTACTTATTCTCGGATCTAATATCAGAGATACTCTCCCTCGTTTTCTAACACTTTAGTGCATTCTCTTTCATTTCCTTGTGTATACCCACCTATCATATGAAACCCTGCATTTGAGTCTCTGTAGAGCGCTCGGTTTTATTCGATTGATTATTGTAGGTGTTGAGAAATACAAATACCTGACCTTATCGCCACTGTGCCTATGCATACATACCTCCGCCGTTGCTCAGTCGTCATGAATGTAGTCAAAATATATAATGAACTGTAGATGGCGTAACAGCGCAGCCAGCAATAAATTGCACAAAAAGGCTCAAGTACAACCTATTCGATCTTAATACTCAGTTATCTCCCACTTCATTCCACCTAGTCAATCCAATCACAATTACCCCATCCCTACTCTTCAACATGCACCGGAACGATTAAATTAGGTATCATAACTGACAAATAAGGCTATACAGGTGAAATGACAAGACAACTTGGATAGATTACTTGTCATACCAGAAATTGATTACTCAGAGACAGATCAGATGTCTTGCTGATGATTTGTTATCACTATGCTAGGCTCATACTAATTAAGAGCGTAGAAGTTGTCTTTGAAGCCTTGCGAAGTACTTGCATACTAAGTGCGCAACTAATACAACGTTAGCCATGCAACACAGGACAAACGACGGAGCGTAGCGCATAGCATAGCGTGTTTAGGCTATGATAGCATGTGACACAGAATATGCTTAGGATTTAGATCCGGCACGCCCGGACCCAAACCCATAGCCCTGGGACTGGTGGGCGAGTGGGACGAAGGAAGTCCTAACTAAATCAGGTGACACCCGAACCCGACATTACCGAGAGTGTGATAAGGAGGGAGTGAGACAAGACTGTGATTTGGTCGTAGCCGACTCCGAGGATCTGAGATTTGTGATATCTGCGGTGCTACAAGCTGCACTCTTGCAGGACTTTCCACTTTTGTAACATTTACATACCGTGATCGCTTAATACAAGAGTGGAGCATGCTTTCATAGTCTAATAATATGGCTTTAGGGTGAACATGAGATAGAAAAGAAATGAGCCTTAGATTCAGTATTCTTTAGGTAGTTATTCAATAGCGTTATAACTTGTAACATATCTTGAGGCTATTTTTAAAGGGCAAACCTGATCCTTAAAAATAACCCCAACTTTTGTGTATGGATAATACTTATACAATTATATAACTTTTTTATTCATATCTCCCCATCATCTTCCACATCCCCTTTTATCCACAATATACATTTCCATGCCTCACATCTCACTTCACACACACTTCAGACTTTAGATCAAGAAATTGTTGCTGATCAGGGATCCAAGGACGTCAAGACAAGCGACCATCCCTTGTCTATCAAGTCCTAAGAATTAATTACTCGCTGTCCTACCAGAACTGCGCGTCATTACACTACTCAGACAGCTGGATCAATGCAGTGACAGACTGAGATGAGTAATAAATTATTCTAATTAAAATAAGTTCTTATGTTACATATATTTAGGTCCGTAGGCACACCATGCGTGCGTGCGTTGCGCGTGTGCATGATATTCATGTGAATGCATGCATATATCCATGATACATACATACTCAAGTAGGTACGTACATACATCTGAGCCTGCATGCGTCTACGGTGCAGTTGATCAGGTAGCAATTCACCTTATACATCATACTCTCGGCCCCGTGCATGAACGAGGCATGTCGGGAAGTTAGATGCGATGTATCTGCCCATCTAAGGTCGTGTACCTACTTTGACCTGCAGCGCAAGATCTAATCTAACTCAATCTGGTACGTAATTCAAAATGTGCAAAAAGATTTAACTGCGAGTATAATATCGATTTGTCCCGGCCGATATGCCCGTCTGCGTGATCTTGCGATGTGGTAGGCCTGTAATGCATGTTAGTAGATAATTAGAGCCTGGGAATATAATATCCTGACAAAATTACACACGTACAAACAGTATTTAATACGCCTAGCAAGTATGTGATGTACATATACATCAGTCTTACAAAGATGTCAGTTACATATTAAATTTGAAGACATTGAATAAGTAGTAGGCAGAGATATACATGCATATACCTACCTGTTCATGTATAAGTATAATTACACCAACATCGCTTTCTCTCTCTGTATATATACGCCTAGACCATAAGTCTACTCGGCTTACCGCTCAGTATCCACAATGAGGACGGCGAGAAAAGCAGAATGAAGCGGGTAGTTGAGAGATAGCCATAGGAAGGGAAAGGGGTGGGAATGAGAACGAGAAGGAGGGCACCTTACCATTCCCTCGGGTAGTAAACAAGCCGAATCTCTCGATACATTCTTCGCTTTCCATACATACCTGCCGCTATATATCCGTCCCTACCTCCATTGCGTCTCCGGGGGAACGTCAAAGGGGAGATAGATCTAGAGGAGGGGTTAGCTAGTGGTCTGATCCGATGTGGTGTGATGCCGTGTGGTGTGGAGCAACACGGCAGGGCAAGACGGGACGGGGACGGGACAAGGACAAGGCAGTGAGTGCTAGGGCAGAGTTAAACCTGGCCTAGCGAACCTTTGCGGGAAATATAAAAAAAGCAACACGTATAAGGGTAAAGAAGAAGAGAGCCAGCGGGCGGCTATGAGGGACAGACAGTGTGCGTATAAGATAGCCAACCCCTCGCGGTGAACCTCATGTAATAATACTATATATCTGCAAGTAGTCGGTGAGTACCTAATTTGGGTTGTTTTGTTTTGTTTTGTTAGCCTCGAGAGCCTCAATCTCTAGCTGTCTGGTTTTTTTTTTTTTGAGTTTTGTATTGTATCGTCTAATTACCTGCACTAGCCTCGGTGTTGGGGATGCATTGCATTGCATCGCATTGCGTGCACGATAGGGGGCGGGGAAGGGACGGGACGGGACGGATGAAACAAGAGGTTCCGTGCCGAGATAGTTATAAAATACACGTGGAGGAGGGATTCCATCCAAGTCTGCAGTAGGTGCCGAAAGGGCTAGGATGTTTGCAAATGTAATTACTTAATATATAAGAGGAGGTGGGCAAGTAGGTCAGTACATGTAGGTAAGTAGGTACACGGCGACATGATCCCAGAGACCAAGTGTATCTATGTTTCTTACCTTGCAATCCTGTTTACTTGATATATATTTCCCTACCGACGATGTATGCTGTAATCAGAAACACTAGGTAAACAGAACATACGCACGGCACGGCATCCCTACTTAAGTTGTTTAATGTAAGAGGCAAGTATCGCTACCTATGCGGAAAGGATAAAATTAATTGAATAATAAAGCCTTCACTTCACTTCACCCCATGATCTCTCAGGACAGACTCTGTTATTGTTTTTCCAATAAGAACAATAATTAATTAAAGCTATCTACGCCTGCATTTACGAGAGAAGCATGAATATGAGGATGGGGATGAGCATGAGCATGAGCACGAGCATGAGCATGAATAGCAAGCAAGTATATCAGAAATACAAGAGATACAAGAAAGAAGGAAAGAAAACATCAATAACCTCCCCTACTCTACTGTAAAGCAAACACCTTATATAAAACATATATTAAGCTTCTACAGCGCACCAAAACACATTGCCCGGCATGCCGAAGAAGTGCCCCTCCCCTCCCCGCCCTTGTTGCCGGATCGGCCTCGAGGAAGGGAGAAAAAAGAAAAGGCACCGCAAGACAGGGTCAGGGTCAGGGGGACAGGGACAGGGACAGGGGGTTTCGGTCAGTCGGTCGATCGGTCTGTCGGCCGGCCGGCCGGTCGGTCTACTTGGACGAGAGGAACCATTTCCCCCTTACAGCAGTACGAGCTACCTACTACCAGAAGATAGATAGATAGGTAGGTAGGTAGATACTTAGATAGAGAGACAGATAATTTTGAGATGGGATAATAATAATAATAATAATATTAAGTTGACTGGCTTGCTTGCGCCCGTGACGCTAGTTACCATACCATACCAAACCATGGGCGCAACTCGTCTCGTCTCGTCGAATCCACCTACACTACACTATCCGGCAAGAACACCCCTTTCCGTGACTAAGTATTTAGACAAGGGGTATGTAGTAGAGTAGGTAGATAGACCGTAGTAGTAGGTAGAATAAACGACGACCCTTGATTATCAAGACTACAAAATGTAAAGAAGAGAAAATGGCAACAAAAAAGTAGTAAAAACGACGTTTGCCACCACCTCCGGTTGGGTTTCTCCGGTTATCCGAGATGCAAATTACCCTCATACAAAAATGACGAGAAAAGACTGCCTGCCATTGCCCTGAGAGAGAGAGAAAACGGAAAGAGAAAAACACCCCTTCCCAAAAAAGAAAAACCCCGTGGTAGTCCCATCCAAAAGTCGGAGCTGCTGCGCAGGCTCACTCAATGAGCCGGGAACAGAAAAGAGGATAAACTCTCTCGTACGTGTATGTATCATGAATACCCGAGTGCGTGCCACAAAAGTCGGAACAAGCGACCAACATAACTTGGTATAGAGAGAAGAGGAGGAGAAAAAGTAACAACCCAAAAGAGCAAGGAATGTGTGGTGGGGAATCGCGAGAGGAAAAGACCAAAGAAAAAAAGACGAGAGACCAAACAATGTAACGAACTCCTTCCATGCTGCCGTGTTTGCGTGTATCGAAAGAATCCCCCCCTTCCGCTCGCCGACACGGCTGAAAAGAGATATAGTGGGTATAATAATAATAGCCGAACTCGGATCTAAGAGCCAAAGCGCACAACAAGCCTGCCGCGCGCAAACCGGACACTGCCGCCGCAATCGATGGTGATGGAAAAATGGAAAGACGATGGGAAGCCTCGAGAGGAAAGGTACCTCCCAGGTATATCCGGGTGGGGGTTTTGGAAGGGATAGGGTTCAGGGGCCTTCTTCGACGGGTTGTCGTTCGGCTTCTGATACGATTGTGGCTCATGTTGGCGGGTATCAATGTGTGTGTGTATATGCAGCGGGGGGTCCGATGGTTCCTGGTCGAGCAACCATAACCCCCGACTACACCAATCCATATGTAAAATGCTAACGACCTGCCGGGACGAGACGAGTTGGACCAATAGTTGTAGCGACATGAATAGAACTGACAGAAACTCGTGTGTGGTATCATGGACATGGACAAATGCCTCCCAACTCCGAAAATGGTATCATGCTTTCATCGTACTTGTGCCGGAACCTGGGCTGAGAATGACAGAGTCGTGAAAGGCTGCCCGCCACGAAGACGAGCGTGGTGCCACCAAGACTTTTAGATAACGCAAAGGCCCTCCCCCTCTTGGACGCCTCTCTATGGCTGGCTATCGACAAATCGCACCGCAACAACAATCAAGACCAGAAAAGGAATCCGTGTGATAGCTTCTGCAGAATGCCATGCCGTTCAGAATGCGTCTAGACCGAGCGAAGATCATGGTACGGCTGTATGTATGTCTATCACTGAGGCGTATTTGGCCACCAATTCCCGCCTGCCGAGTGCTGAGGCGCCGACCAGTTCGAGCTGCCGCCGGGCGTGGAGCTCGGGTTCTGCGGCATGAAATGCCTCGGCGTCTGATCGGGAGGATACATGCCCTGGCCCTGGGCCGGGTACCCGTGAGCGAGGGCCTGCATGCCGGGATAGGGCATGGTGCTCGGCTGCATCTGAGGCGGACCACCGGGGTGACGGAGCTGGGGGCCCGACGTCTGCTGGGGGTGAGGCGAGCCCTGGGCCTGCGTCGTGTAGCCGGCGTACTGCTGGGGAGGCTGCGGCGTCTGCGGCCCCCACATGGGATTGGAGGAGCCGTAGCTGTACGTCGGCGTGCCCTGCGGCATGCTGGCGGGCCCGGACTGGAGGTTCGGCGGGCGGGCCTGCTTCTGGTTCGAGGGCTGGGGCATGGCGCGCATCGAGGGCTGGCTCATGGGCTGCTGGGCGTGGATGGGCTGCGAGTAGGGCGCGGCCGTCATCATCATCTGCGGGCTCTGGTTGGGCAGGATGCCGGAGGGGGCGAGGCCGGCGGGCGTCGTGTGCGGCGACTGGCCGGGCCTCGTGGTAGTGACGGCCGAGGGCACGCTGCTGGGCTCGGAGACGACGGGCTGGGGCGCGGCGGGCTGCTCGTGGGGCCGCCTCCAGATGTTCTGCAGATACTCGGAGCGCACGTCCCGGGCCTGGTTCAGGGTGCGGTTGTACTCGGCGGCGTGGTGGGCGTGCTGGTGGATCTCGGCCAGGGGGCTGGGCTGCGACCGGTCCTGGTAGGCCTGGCCGGTGATCTCCTGGCGCGGGCCGCCCTTGATGAAGTTGCTGTAGTCGCGGGTCCTCGTGTCATTCATATCTGGTCCAACTGTTATCATGGGCATTCTTGTCGTCGAGGGCCCGAGCGGTCCCATCATACCTGGTTGCACGAGCGGCTGCGGAGCACCGCCGAACTGGTGAGTGTTCGCGTACACGATCTCGCCCTGGGGGCCTCCCGGGAGCGGTGGCATGTTGTTGTTCGCCTCGGCTGCTGCCTCTCGGGCCTTGGCCGCGCCGGGCCGCTTCTCGCCCGCCATGTCGGCCTCGGTGAAGCCCTGCTTGCGCGCCTTGCCCTCCCAGTAGTCGTCGCGCACCCTGCGGCCGTTCTGGATCACGCGGCTGCCGAACTGCCGGAACATGGACCTGGCCGTCACGATGGCGATCTGGCGGGAGCGGTACGAGAAGGGCAGTATCTCCTGGTGCACGAGGTCGTCCTTCTCCACCTGGTTGGCAATGATCTTGTAGAGCGACCTGTTTTTGTTAAACAAGAGGTACGAGTCTCGGTAGCCCAGGACCCTGGCACACTCGGTGGCGAGCATGAAGAGCTTGTCCCCCCGGTTCGGGACGAGGAAGGTGCGGCATCGATATTCGCGACCGCCGAGCAGCTGGCCGTTCGGCATCACCTTCTTCTCGCCCGCCTCGTCCGACTCGCGCGGCAGGTACTCGTCGAGGGCCTCGTTCAGCTGGTCGGTGGTGTGGTCGCGGACGGTCGGGAGCGCCTTCAGCGTCGGCTTGGTGGGCGTGGTCTTCGGAGGCGGCGAGGCCTGGGCTGGCGTGTAGCCCCCGGCCCGTCCCGGCAGCGGCGCATTCTGCGACTGGGGCGTCTGCGGTGGTAGAGATTGCGGCATGGGGGGCGGTATGGATGTGGTGGTATTATGATTGATGAGATCGGGATAACTATCTGACGTTCGTGATGATTTCATAGGGCGACCGCGTTTTCTCGGTTGTCTCGAATCACCTGCAATGCAACGCGCGAATTAGTAAGCCCAGAGAGGCCGAGGCCATGCTCGTCGGCAAAGACGACGACGACAAGAAGAGCCAGCTGTCGGTCCGAATACCCCTGCTGCTACCGATATTACGACAACGGCCGCGCCTGTTGTAGAAAACCAAAACAGGAAGAAAATAAGAGGAGAAGGGGGTGGAGGGGAGGGAGGGATTGAGCAAGGAAGAAGTAGCTATAATGTGGAGAGTCTAAAGCAGGAGTAGCACAAGTGTCTGGTAGTGGTGACACCGGAGTGTAGATAGTAGATGTACGTAAAATAGTAGTAATAGTGGCTGGCAATAATGCAATAGTAGCGAGAGGAGTAGTGATGGTACAAGCAACAAATCAAAACAAAACAAAATAAATAAATAAAAACAGCAGCAGTGGTGGTCGCAAGTCTCGCAGCAGCAGGGGGCGTCGCCCAGGTACATAATACACACAAGCAAGACTGAGTTGAGTTAGACACGAAAAGGGTAAGACTCACCATCGTCCCCAAGGGTTTCAGATGTCGTCGCGTCAAAGGCGTCAGGGGAGTGACTGCGTTTCAAGCGTCGGGTATTTGTCGAATTCAGCAGTTCTGTGCAATCAGAGGGGAGAATGTCAGCGGCAGGTCAGCATCCAAAGCACGTACCCGGGGCGGGCTGTCGTGGCACAAGGGCGAGACATGGCATGGCATGGCATGGCATGGCAATCAAGAAACACAAAAATGTGGAGGAATCCCGCATCCATCCATCCATCCTTCCATTCATCCAATCCATCGCGACGGCCGTCTAAGAGCATGACGAAGGCGAGGCTGTGGCCAAGCCCGACCAACCATCGTCGGTCTTTCCGATTTTTGAGTTTTTTTGGTGATGATAGGGGGAGGATAGACAGGAAAGGGGGAGCCAAAGCTTGGCTGCCATTTGCGCAAAGCCTACTCGGCCGTCGTTTCTTCTTGCTTGTTTCGCGGCGGCAAGTCGCCATGAACAGATCTCACTGAATCATTGGTGGATTGCATTCATTCTTTCTCTTATTTATTCATCCATCCATCCATTTATTTCATCATTGGATTGGTCTTGATTGCGAACCGGTAAATGGATATGTGAATGGGTGGATGAATAAACAAACGAGTGATGGCCATGTTCAGGACAAGAGATCTTGTCATTGTCGGAGCGCACGCGAAAGGCGCATAGAAGACGACACTGCAGTGTGGGCGCAGGACTCGATCTGACTGGTGGCATGATGGGCGCAGCAGATGGATGATAAGGAATAAAGAGAAGACAGGAAAGGGGAGGAAAAACAAGAAGCAAAAAAAAAAAAAAAAAAGGAAATGCAAAAGAGAAAAACGATGAAATGGGCCCAGAGGAGAGATATTCAGATATGAATCAACGCACGAGAAAAGTGAGGGCAGCAGACGGTGACGATGGTGGTGACGGAGACTGATGAATTAAATGAAGGCCCTTGGTAGGTAGACTTACCCGGGTTGAGGGCGGCAGGGTTGATAGTTGCGGGATTGATGGTCGCACCCTCAGCGCCGTTAGGCTGGGCGGAATACATTCGGGGCGGGCGACGACGATGCGATGGTGCACGTCAAAGCTCGAAACGGCGTCGTCGGCGTCGCGGCGGCGGGAAGAGACGTGGAGAAGGGCGGTGCCTGCAGAGCGACGTGTCTTGATATAGTTGGATGGGATGAGCAAACCGCAGGACGAGGTTGTCGAGAATGACGCGCGCGAGTTTGGGGAGCAGGCAAGGGAGCCAAGGTAGCAGATCTTGGGATGGGATGGCTTAACAGGCAAGGTTGGATTTAGAGCGGATGGGGACTCTGGATTGGACTGGAATATGGGACTTGGGTACACACTAGTGTAGGTAGTGGGAGGGGAGGGGTGTAACATGTTGGTGATGATGCGTGTGGGTGGGTGGAGATGGAGAAAGAAGGAGGAGGATAGGATATGTGTGTAATGCTGCGTCCCCGTTCTGGCTGCCTTGGCCCTTGGAGGAGCAATGAGCATTGAGCATTTAACATGGGCATGAGCATGAGCATGGGCATGAGCACGAGCTATACTTCGTACATCCCTACACGGCCTACATAACCTAGACTAGGTACATAGGTAGCGCACTCGGTAACCAGGCAAGGACGAAGAGGAGGAGGGGGGATGAGGCGCCAGGGGGGGGGGGGAGTGTGGATATGGTGATGTGGACGTGGGGCTGGGCGTGGTGTTGAGAGAGTGGGAATGAGAATGGAGATGGAGTCGACAGGGGACAGGGGGGCAAAGGGATGGATTGGGAGAGAGGAGTCGTGAGCTGGGATTAATGGACTTGGGACTTGGGACTGACGACTGATTGGAAGAAGTCGAAACTAACTTATACGCAGGGATGGATGGAACATTATACATGTAAGGAGGTAGGTATCTGAACTTACGAAGTACAACGACTGCTTGTAGGTAGTAGGTGGGTGGTATGTACCTTAGATGCGCCGGTAGCCAGCGGTAGCGAGCTGCTGCGTACCTAATGTGTAGTATACCGAATGATACGAAGAAATGTAGTAGTCGAGTTGGATATGATTAAAAGCAGCATGTACTTAAGGTGAAAAGTATCATGTTGGTAAAATCGCTGTCCCCTGTCTGTTCAATGTTGGTGTAAGTAAATGGGCAGCATACCAGCCAAGTACCGAGTTGTGAAAGTGTGTGTGTGTGTGTGTGTAAGTTAAGTACTTCTACAAAAGGCGCGAAACTGTACGGGTACATGTTGATAGACGCAGGTATCGTAAGTACATACGTACATACGTCCACACATACATGCGTAGAAGCACGAAAGCAGCATGCATGGAGTAGAAGACAGTGACTTACTTACATGTGTCGCATACGCCAGGTACGAAGTATACCTATCGCAGATACAAGAGAGCAGTGTCGTCAAGCGTCTTCTAAGTACTTCTTCTCTTCTTCGTCTTCTTCTTCGTCTTCTCCTTCAGCCGCTGTTAGCTGGCTATTCCGGGCAAAGTCGGGCGAGCCAAGAACCGAGAAACCGGTGGGGCTTTTCTCTTGGAGATAGGGATTAGTGGAGGAGGGAGAGAGGGGAGGGCGTGTGAATTAAGTAAGTACCTACTTCGTACCTAAGATGCCATCAACAGGTACCTTGCACTCCGTCGTCGAGTAAAGATGAGAGTGGAAGTGTGAGAGAGGGACAGAGACTACGGTAGTAGAGGATGAGTAGAATCTGCAGGCTTGCTCTGGTATTTAATTGGTCGATTGACGCAGCGTCGAATCAAGTCTTGGTTTAGTATCGCTGCTCGGCTAGCCTGCCAACGAACAAGTCTGAGTCTGTTCGCTCGCTCGTTTGTTTCTTCGTTCGTTCGTCCGTCTGTCTGTCTAGTACAGCCTGTGTACTTCAGGAGACTGTGGTTGCGCGGATATGTAAGCCTTGTGTGTCTCGTCTGTCATATCATGTGAAGGACGCGGGGAACCAAGGGCAGAGAGGGCAGACTAAGCAGCGAATTGGGCGAATCAAGCACCCATAGCAGACGATGGTTTCCGGAGTGGGTATATTTGTGTGAGGGCCGCTTTCTCGTCAACCTGGCACTCGATGTGGATAAAGTACATGGAGCTGGGTACCTACTCCGTAGTGTACACTCCCTACCAAGGCACGCACGCAAGGTATCTCGATGGTGTGGGTGCAAAAGTGACAGGGGTGGCATGTACGTGTGTGAGAAGGTCGAGAGGCACGAAGTCTGTCTTCTTGATTTGCAGCTTGTCCTCTAGGAATATATGATATGCCTAGGAGTAAATGTCTGCGTGTGCTTGGGTATGCGAACTGTGACAGGAAAGACAGGATAACTCGGGCTGAGGATATTCGAACTTACGGCGATGACTAATTGTGGATGATGTTAGACCACACTAATGATGACGGCGATGATGCTGCCGCCGTTTGGCTGAGCGAAAACAGGCAAGGACCTAGGTGGTTCCAATAAGGTCGGCGAATCAGCGGGTGAATAGAAGAGTATCGGATTGCCGGAGAATCTCGAAATGGGTTTTCCTTTGGGGGGCCCTCGATATGGGAAAGCAAGTGGTGACTTTTATTTAATCAGAGAACATGAGGTTAAATGACTCTCCTGATGTTGTTCGATTTGCGGGTTCTCTCAGCTTGATCTTTACCACTTATCATGTTCGTTAATATAAGTTTCTCGTCGTCTTCGAATCAAATAGGATAGGTAACAGCTGAATAAACGCAAGTCACGCTAGGCAAAAGCAGAGAAGAGCGCGCGAATAACTTTGTACAAGTGATACCTAAACCAAAAAGCAAGGATCCGCGTCTTAATAATAGAAATAGATATCCTCTCAGACGGATCGTTGGCCAAGAGCAAAGGCGCGCGGGGGCTAGGAAGAACGACTGTGAAGTGAGGGGGGTGTTGTTAGTTACCTTGTCAAAGTACACTACGAGTACGGAACTCGGACTAATGGTTGTAAGCAGAGGCAAAGGCCGTGTCCGTCTTACACGAACTTCCAATAATCTCGCTTCTTGCGCAAATGGCAAAAGAAAGTAGAGGACAGTCGTCAACGGGTCTCGGGCTGTCTGTTGCCTGTTATCTACTTCTGCGAATGCTGTACGTCTATCAAGCTGTCGCTGTCTCTTGATTATTGTCCGGTGTAATGTTACTACAGACAGATCGCCGTGGGTGTTAGAACCGGGGCGTGTGAGTGTGTGTGTGTGTGTGTGTGTGTGTGTGGAAGATGTTTGCGGGAGACGGGCGGCTGCAGTACGGTACTGTAGTTCCACAGTAACAACCTTCTCTGCTACGCAGCCGTGATTCTAGATGGGGTAGAACTCAACTTGGACGGATCCCAAACACTAATAGAAGATTAATATTCTTTTCTTCGTGGAATAGGCCGTACCTTGACAAGAGAAGGGGGGTCCAGAAGCCGGGAACAGACATAGCAAAGAAGAGGGCTACCTACCCAGATCGGTGGTCAGTGAGCGTGGTGGTGGGTGGATCGACGGAAGGGTATTTTGCTGATGGTGGTGATGTTGGGTCTGGCTGAGGCGCTAGATAGGGATCATGTAGGAGTACGAAGGGTATGTGTGGAAGCAGAGAACTGTGTTGTGGGGTATAAGATGCGTGCATGGGTGGGCTCCTTGGCACGTTTTATATCTGCCAGCCCATGTTTCTTCCTGCCTGAGATCTCTTCTAAGTTAAGCTTAAGAGACACAAAGCATATACCTAATAGCACGAGCCAGGGAGCGTACTTTCGTCAACTCTCTGTGCTTTAACATGTGCCTTATGGCGAGATCGTAGTTTAAATGGGGCACAAGCCGGAGCATTAGAGATCTCTATTAGCATTAAGATACCTATATAAGTTTTGATCCTCCCAAGGTTGGCACCGTTGATACATGCGAGAAAGGGTCTCCACATAGCTACTTGTAACCTTGCGGGATAAAGCATCTGGGCGGACGCGAAACGCATGCGCGTACAGGCTATTAGATAGCTGGACGCAGCACTAAGCAATAATAGAACATGCCGTGTACCTATAAGCGCGATACCTCTAGAAACAGAGATACTTAAGCAGGTAGTGTAGATATAGAAGAGATAACTACGTGAGGTCTGCGAAATATCTCTCCGTGGAGATCATTACTCTATCCAGTTGCGTATTGGGCAGCGAGCAGTATCCAGCTAGGTAGCCAGCTAACTTGGATCCCGGCAGCTAGCGGCGGGCAGCTGTATACACTAAACTAGAAGTTGTCTAAGGATCCAAACAAAAGCACAATACGCCTGTGCTGGGTCCTAGTCTGCTGCACCAAGGTTCATGAGTATGTCACTGCTAGTGTAGCTTAGCTGGGGCCTGTGGCGCCAACCGGTAAAGAAGAGGCTACCGCTAAGAAACTCTTAGTGTAAGAATGAAGGACAGGGGCCGAAGCGACGTTCCTCAAACCCGCCGGTAGACCCATGCCGAGAGTGGCAAGCATGTCCGTACGCAACAAGATGCCGGAAACTGAGATAGGACGATATAAGAACCATAGAGTTATGCACTCGTAAGAATAATAAGATAATTAATGGGGCTGATAGAACTAAATAAAAATAAGATTGCAGAGATGATTCTCAAGTAGTGTACACTTATCTACGCACAATAGTATGTACAGGACGGGCGAGACGGGATAGACTCGGAGCAGGTATCATGAATGACATTTTGTGGCGCATACGGGACAGAAGTATAACCCACCTCCTCTCCCCACCATCCATCCAGCTAGCCGCGCCGGCCGCGTAAAGTCTGGGGCTTCACTCGGAGCATAACCAGACCTACCTAGTACACGGTACCTATATTGCTGCGGAGCAAGATTGACCTAGCGTAGGAAGACATGCGTAACCTGACGGATGATGACGCTTTCCGCTCGGGGGTAAGACGAAACAAAATACGCACGTTGAGGACACGTTTAGTCTTTAAAGAGATAATGAGAATAAAAATTAATAATAGAAGAGAAAACAAAAGAAAGAGAGCAAAACGCGCCTTTGCAACACGTACATTGCTTGGTATCAGCCGAAACAGCTTTTTCTCCATCGCTATGCGCGGCGATGTAATGCTAATGCGCATGCGATGCGATGTGAATGCACGACAATGTTATGAAGGTTACGTCCTATATGTGGAACAGACGGCCGGTGACATGAGCATTATTTCTCGCACATATTAACCCCCTTCGGTAGCGAAAAGCATCTATGTCTATTCTATACTTAGACTGAAATGAGGGAAGAGCTGAAGAAGACGCGCGCGGGCAGAAAAACCTAGCGAATCATCCCGACTCGCCCGGATAGCGAAATAGGTAGGGACCGAAACTACTCGATCAGGATAAAAGCATGCCGATGCTGAACACACACGAAAAAACCCAGTCGTGGGCCATACCCGTTCTAGGCTTATTATATGAGCTCTTGCACCTTATTGAAAGTAAGCACTGTTCTAGGCTTGATTTGTAGTTTGCTATTCGAGGTTAGGCATTTTCTGACCAAGCAGCCCGTTTTTAGTGTAGATAGATAGTTTGTCCCGGTGATGTGTAAAGTTCGATAGACAGCATGTCATTTCCAGCGGCCGGAGGTAATCACTCTTCTTTGAGTTTTTTTAGTTAGTTTTTTTTTTTCTCGGATAATGCTGACGCTACACCACTAGGGGGAGGGAGAGAGAGAGAGAGGAGAGAGAGCTATTCTCGTCACGCGATACATAGATGCTGCGATGCTAGTACGGACTTACACTACCTTGCGTAGCCTTGCTAGTGGAGCCGGTTGATAGATACTTTCCGCTACCGACCGATCGACAAAAGACACATTACCTACTTCCACTGCCGTACGTATCATCCATCCCCAAGCCGTCCCAGATGGACGGGTGGCCAGGTCCATCGCGAATCGGCCCGCGCTGAATAGGCAGGTCCCTGAACATGGCCAGATCCTGACTGATCATCGCGAACTTAGATCACCGTAGACTTCATTCATCAGGGAGGTCCTGCGTTATTGACCGGTTTCATCGATACGCCGGGGAGAAAAAGCAAAAGAAAAAAATAAATAAAGGGAAAACTAGATGAGTTTAATGAATGGGGCCGGCTCATTTCCTCAATATGTGGGACGATTAAGTCCATACCTCCTTACCGCGGTACGAAGTATAGTTCCAAGTTCCCTCAAAGGTTGTTAACAAAGGACCCAAACGCTTAGTCATATGTGATGGATAGGTAGAGCCTTGGCACCGCAATCGCGAACCGCGGGCTTCTGCTTCTGCAGATCGCTCGTGACAATGCTGTTTCGATGCTCTCTCGTATCCGACAACCTTCTAAGAAGCAAACATGAAGTGGCTCATCTCATCTAATCTGCCTATGACGCGTGCCATCTGATTGTTTGCCCAACTTGGACATCAGACGTAAACTCAACTTGCACCTATGCATACTTAGGTATTACTAGCTACATATGTAAGGTGGTTGCTTTAATGCTATCTACCGACTCACCAATGAGGTACACGTCTAACCTAGATTAGAGATTTAGCCATCATTACAGCCTATGGATAAGGTATTACATAAGACGTAGCATAGAATGTGGAACTTCAGTCCATTACTCACGAACATCAGAACCCAGAAACACCTTACTTTAGACCACGTGCCAACCCATCTTAGCTACAGTTCTTGAGGGCATACTGTGCTTCTCGCTGTGGTATTTCAGGTACCTTCAGGTTTGTCATGGTTCGCTGAACGTCCATCAGCCACGGAGGCTGCCTCAGTCGAAATGCGATGACTGGGTTCGCCGTTCATGGCAGGATGAAACAAACGGACGTCTCGCTCGGCTCTCGAGACATACTTGGTCTAGGTTATCAAGTACCGAAGCCCCGTCCGGCATGGTATTTGTAAGGCTCTGTTTAGAGTTGTATCGAAACGGGGCTCGGGAGCCCCCTCTGGGTAGGCAGATGAACCGTAGCAGACACTCGCGACGTGGAGTTTTACGCTGAAAGTGAGTAACCACATCTACGAAAAACTCGCCGTCCAAGCCCTGACTGACACTTGCCTAGCTCAGCGATTAAACTACACAAGTCGTCGTCGTCGTCGAGCCTACACTATACGACCGTCTTAATGCCACACCCTCCTCCACTGCTTAGATAGCAACGAGGAGTCATTGACTCATACAGTGCCCCCAGCGGCGCCGGCCCTTGCCGGTAGTTGAGGTGTCCTCCTCCCATCTCATCCGCGACACACTCAGCATTCCTGCCTAGCTCTGCCTAGCTCTGCCCCTAGTCGGGACTCGCCAGATAAACTCCTTGCCTGCCTACCCGTTCGCGGGTGTTCGATGATTGATGGCGGACAGCCTTGCTTGCGTGTGGTTCCGGTAGCATCGTGTTGCCCCGCTTGAGGACCCTGATCATCCCACCTGACCTGTTCGATGACCTCACCCCTCGACGGGGCAGCGCTACGCTAGGGAGAGCTTGACGCCCTCGTCGTCGTCCGCGGCATATCGTGGCGTTTGGGGATGTTTTTTTTTCTATCTTAATTTACTTATTTTTCATTATTTTATTTTATTTTTCTCCCTCCCCCCCACCATACTTATAAAACCGCTCCGCTTACCTTCTTAGGTTGGAAACTTTGTGAGACACTCAGGTGAGCCCGGAGGCCGTGATTCGCGAGGTTCGCCTTTCATGCTTAGCTTTTTCGTCGAACCTCGGCGCTGACAAGTGCGGGCTGGACCACACTTCCTTGCACAGCCACTGCTGGCTTGCTTGGTCGCCTAAACCAAAAACGCCCTGCTCTACAATGTACATTGCGTAGGTAGGTTAGGTAGGTTTCTACACGTGGGGGAGATAAGTCGTCTTTCCTACACTAATTCCGATGATGGCGTCGTCGCGGTGGCTGATGGCTGAGACCAACCTCGATCGATCTCAACCGTCGTTCGTTTGCTCAAGCGGCTCTCTTTCTTAGTCGGCTACGTCGGCCGGAACGTGCGGAGTTTGCTAACGGCTGTTTCTTCTGACCTTTGTCAACGAACCCTCGTGATATCCGAGTATCTGCACCGAGATGGGGACTTATCTGATACTTGCGGCCTAGATACGCATCGGCAGTCATTTGACTCAACTAACCACGAGAGAAGTCGAATGGGACGAGGGACAGACTCTATGTGAGCAAATCAGTTTTATGCACCTGGCCGATCCGCGCAGCTGGGCGGCGCATCCATTTAACCTTAGTCTTCATCCTATCTATCTCTCTGTGTTCCGAATGGCGCCTCTCTTTCGTGGTCCTCGCGGGGGATTTCAGGTTTCAGATACGAGTCGCAGACACAAGCTTCCCGCTGCTCATACGTGAGATACCATGGGCCGCGCCATGCGAATGCTACGTTGCGCGGAGCATGGCAGCTTGATCTAGTCCAGTCGGTCGTCATGTAGTTCCACGATCTATCCATCTAGCATGATATGTTATTTTTGTCATCTGAGAGCACAAGCACGAGCACAAGCACAAAGGTTCTAAGTAGACTGTGTATTCCTTAAATTCACCCTTCGCCGTATTATTGCGTGGTGTCCGCCATCAGTCCTTGGCTTAGCCCGGACTCTCTTCCGAACACAAACAAGCGGGTATCAGTAGATGGACACATATCCCTTACCAGAACCGACATGGCGCGCTAGACCGTACGTGCGTGTAATACGGGACTCGTGATTCTGAGTTGTGGACACATATGTTGATCTTGTGGGTGATTTTGTGGCCTCAATAATTTTAGTCTGTGGTCGTGTCGTTTTGCGCCGCATCTTGGATTGGTAGTACGCATAAATTATCCGTCAGTCACTTTGAACAACTGGAATTAAATCCGCAAACAAGAAAACTATTTTGATGAACAATAGTAGTGCAAGCCTTGACACCTTCCCTTCCGCCGGCTGCAGTATTGTATTTTCTCACCGGTTATCCCCAGCGTATATTACATGTGAGCACAGAATCAGATGAAGGGACTCTGTCGTGCGAGAGCTTGCCCTACATTACATAGCATCACATATCCTCCAACACAGCATCGTCTTGTGCTATGGTAAGACTGACGGTCAAAACGACTGCTTGTGGTAGGATAATTAATGATACATATTATTTTAGAAAGATGATTATACGCATGTTGACTGTCTAGACTATCTTGATCTTCGTGTTTATCGTCGTCATCATCTTCCGCGCTTAGAACGACGCCGTCTGATATTTATACAGGAGACTACTGCACGATGCTGCAGCCAAGAACCTAGAGATTCGCACATTTGTCGACTTGCAGCTTTGTTGCATCGTGCTATGTAATGCAGGTAGTTAGGTCGATAGATGGGTAAGCATGGGAATTAGTATTAGTATAGGTAGCGACCGGGTTGAAACGAACGAACCAACCCAAGACTAGTGGCAAGCAACTAACCAGTTGGCTATTCCGTAGTGTGCCCTCAGTTCGACGCGTTTCAGCTACCTATGACCATCATTATGAGAAGAGCTATCTACAATACTTACTTATTCTCAAGGTCAGCTCGACGTAAGAAATCATGAATGTCACACCCCTCACCTGCCACTGGCTGTGTTCATTATGGGCCTAGCTTGACTGGCAGTCAGTCACACCCGCGTCCGTCGTACCCATCTAGCCGCTATCTACCTAGTCTTCGATGCAAGGATAATCGGTTTGCATCGATGGGGGGAATACCACGACCCTTCGGGATTTGCAAAGTTCCGACCTTGATGTCTTGGTATGCGGCACATTCTACCCGCGCCGTAGGAATTACCTGGCGTGTTTGGCTGAGGCCTCGCTAATGCGATGGTGAGAAGGAGAGGGAGACAGAGTACCTATGCACCGTAAAAACCTCGTGATGTACGGGCTGGATACTGGGGGCCATTAAAGGAACTTTTAAGAGGGGCCGTAGGAGCTAAAAACGTTGGACATTGTAAGACGAATTCCACTTGCACTACCTACTATCCTGAAGGCCAAGCCTCGATATGCCGACTAGGGAGTTTCCGACACTCGGTCTTTCGACTTGATTGGACGGCGAGGATTAAGCTATCATAACTATCATCGTAGGCGCGCCACAGCTGAAATGACTATGAAGCCGTTGTTGGAACGCTTCCTGCTGATAGGAGAAGGCGTTATGACGACGTTGACATCGCCTGGCCTACCAAGAAGGGCTGTTGCTGGGACTGGCTATGGCACGAAAGTTGAAACTACCTGCGTGAATCGCTGACTGGCTACCATTGATGGAAGCCTAGTGGCATCTCTCGTTGCTTCGCATGAGGTCGCAGTCGTTTCAGTTGCCATCTTCTGGCAGTATGTAAGCATGTATCCAATCGCCCTTCGTGAAACGAACCGGTCCGTGGTTCTTGGCAAATTCTCCGATTCGGGGAGCATGACGGACCGTAAGACGAATAGATTGATAGATTGCTACTCATAACCTCCGATGACAGCCGTGTTTATCGAAGTTCTCCATCTCATTGCCTTCCTGTGCCCCAGTATAATTCCTTACCCCTCACTTCGCGGACAGCTTCCGTCTGCGGCTTGCCTCTTCCTCTAGTCTCTTCTTGTATTTCGTAGAGCTTTGGACTGGGCTCATATCCGCCCGACGTCTTCGGTCGAGGGACGGAGAGAGCGTCGGTACCATCAGCGGGCGCCCATGTACCTTCTCAGGTGACTCAGTTGGTCTCTCATATATTACGGGGGTCTACTATTCCCCTCCAAGGCCCAGAACTCGCAGGGAAGCACAACCATCCCGCGCTGTTTCCACGGGAGGGTGTGTACCATAGAACGAGGTGTGGAGGCAAAGCGACCATTGAGGGGAAGTGTGCGACATGGGACATGCCGCTCGGGGGCGGTCATTGGCCCAAGCCTTCGCATAGAGGTCTCGCCATCCAACCAGCTGACACCTTTTTATGATGGCATCCCGGCTCCAACCCCAGACTGGCCTACAAATCAGCTTTCAGCTTGGCGCCTTGACGTCCCACTCCTCTTCATGTCAAATGCACATCTCTGCAACTCGTCAAGACCTGACTCCACAATAGAACCTCCTCCCAGATGGTCTTGCATGCCTATGGCCTCAAGCTGCGCAGAAGTTGGTATGACTTTGCGTTGCTTCCTCATTAGCAATACGACGCACCAGGAAGTGCGGACCTCTTATCTCCTCGTGTCATTATGTGCTCGTTCATGAGTCCCTTATCCGTCGTCCTCTTCGCCGAGTCAGCCGAGCTGCCTAGATCAGTCCCGTCTAGGGGAGCTCAGCCTCTCCAGCGTCCTGTGGCGGTTTGCCCTGGTTGGCCCGCGCAGGCAACGACTTGTGAGCAATCAACGCCCGATCTTGGGCTAACTTCCCGCCCTCCTTCGGCAGTCTCAAGTCGAGCTCTACCTGCACACGGTATTGATAGGCACAAGGTGTGCACTCCACGATCTGGTATTCATCCCACCAAGCACCCAGCTACCCACCCACCCTCTAAGCACATGCTGAGGTTGAGGTATACCTGTTCGCCCGTTGCTTGTGCATATAACGACAGCGCGGGTGCACCCCTGCTACCCGCTCTTGCAGGCTTCCACAAACCCACGACGTGCAACGAGTCGTGAGTCAAACTAGTCTGTCCAGTCTGCAACCCTTGATATGAATAGATTTTAGGCTTCCTACTTCGAGAAATGCCCCTCGCTCCATTCCGATGCATAAGATCGTGTCCCTGCTCGTCGTCTTTTCCCTTTAAGTCCTAGGTAATGAAATACCGTGCATGGCTTGATGAAGCGGCCGCGTTGCAGAGTGACGTAATGGTAGCAAGTCGTGGAGTGCCCGTGCATTAGCGAAGACTACCAGTCCTTGACGAAACGGGTTATCTACACCGAAATGTCTACATACCTGGTGGATGGTGAGATCTCGGGATCTTAACCGAATCTCCCACTCTCAGTTGTCTTATCTGCTCTTGCTAGGTTGGGTGAAGCTAGTAGAGTCTCGCGGTTTAGTTTATTGATGGAGGGTATCAATATAACCATCCCAGGGAACGCGTACGCGCCATGCCACAATATTCTCGAAAAGCCCTCTACGGGCCTGATCCCAGAATCAGTCCTCGTAGTTCATGGTAGACTCCGATGGTTTGTGTTCCGTCGTAGACGAAGCTTTGATGCCACCCCATAACTGCCATCTTGCGTAACCAAGAAGATGAGTGTTCCTGCAGTGCCCGTCAAATGCTAGCGGGTTGATCATACGGGCTAGTTTGCCGAGGGATATTCCACATTTCCTCGAACAGTGCCACAGCATCCATGCTTATCCATTTGCATGACCCATATCGTACGGTATGGCACATTTTCGATATCGAGGGTTATCATATGATTGCCGACGACAGGAGCCTGCTCCACAAGGTCGCTGCCATCGAGGCCCTAAGCTGGATACTAGGCGTGCCTATGCCGTGCATAGTCCCGACTCATACGCCTTGATAACTGCTACGATGGTCTAGCGTCATGATACAAGTACGAAATGCGAGACTCACCTTGCCCCATCACCCCGTAGCAGACACCTAGAGCCGACAGGACTAGATCAGGCCATCTCGTCAATCTGCCTCGTCACGCGCCTCATCCTATTTACGCTAATATGGGGACTAAGGCGTCGTCAACCAGATCACTTGAATACTTTCCCGTAGTCGATAGAGGTCAAGTTTAGGCCTCGTCGATTTCGAGCAGCCAGACCGTCCCCAGAATCTAGCTCTCCATGCGAAATATGGCTGGTCTCAGTTGTACAGCTTCTTATCGTGCGCATGGTTGGTGTAAGACATGTAGGTTAAGGGTGCCTTAGCATTGCATCACACAGAGATCGATCATGTTTATGCTGCGCGATAGTGAACCTGGCATGCCTCACAGAAGCTCTGCTGTCCAACACCAAATATGTGGTAGCTGTAGCAGCTCGTACTCCCCACACGCATCGCACACACATGGGCTAAATGCAGGCAGAGAGAGAGTGCGTGTGAAGCTCGCTTGTCTCGCAGATTTGGTGGCTGCATGATGGCACAGCCACGGGCGATCGTAACGTGTTGCATACCTCTCAAGGGCTAATATGGTAGAAATGATCGGTTGAATGGCGTCTATCATATGATAAAATGCCTTCCAGATAGTTGTCGATATTCTGTCCTCGCACCCGCCGAGAGAGAGATAGGTAAGTAGCCATCTGCAATGGGGTGGGGATGGCGTCGTCAACGGCGTCGGTGGCGAGGGACGTACACTTGCCGCATCCGCCGTTACACCGTACCATCTGAAGGGAGAGCGACTTGGGCATACGACTTCGTACAGGCAGACCGGAGGCGGGTTTGGGAAATCGGAGGGTGGAGTCCCAGGCTGTGCAAGACTCTCTCTCCATCAGGGAAGCAGGCCAAGGGCAGGTTTCTGGCAAAGGCGCTGCGACGACGCGAGCACATGGTGGACTCCTCAGATAAGATGCATAATTGGGGTGGTCTCGTGGTGTTGCACGCGTTCGCGGACAGGACCGGTTGTTGTCCGCGAAGGGGATCGTCGCAGTCGGCTTACAGTACGAATAACCTGGTATAACCTGGCTATCGCGTCTTCCAAATACTTTTGGCACCACTTGTAAGTTGTAACCACCCATACCTGCGATGCCGATCAAGAACAAGAGCAAGAAAAAGAGCAGGATTTCTCAAGAAACCTACCGTCCATGAGTGTGTCCATGGAGGTCGCGGATGATAGCGACATGTCATGACATGGCATGGCATGACACGACTATGATGATAGACTTAGACTGATGGTGGCGATGATGAGAGCCATGACGGATCGTGGTGCTACCAGAGTGTCTTGTTGACCTGACCGTAAACAAGTTGAAATAAAACATAACAAAACAAAAACAACACAATGTGACTCGGAGTTGTAGATGTAAGTGTAAGATGCAGATGCGGTCACTGCCGACTTAGAACTCGGGCTACTTACTGCACTGTTGCAAGTAATTTGCTTAGAAGGGGAAGCTCTGCTGGTAAGTGGGCAATGACAAGCAGAGTCCATGCATGCGGGTAGGCATTTCCAAGCAATGGCAGTGTAGGTAGCTAGTGGCATGCATCTATGATGGGTGTTATGTAGGTTTGTTGCCTGTCATTCATGCGCTTCGCCAACCTGGGATCGCGGAGAATTTTGTTGAAGCCAGGAAGAAAAGAGGACCGAGCCGTGATCCGGCAAATTGGGACGAATAGTAGAGACGAGAACGCACAGACATATGCGGGCCGTTGGCGGCTGGCGTTGCATGCATAAGTCACAGTGGCGATAGGCGGCAAACCCTGAACAGCCGACTCGACTGCCAGACAACCGACAGACGCGCTGCCAGCACTGCTGATTTGTCCGATTTACCGCCATCAGAAGGGTCTTGATAGGTCGAGTCGCCCCACCTTTTCATTACCTACCAGGTACCTAGGAACTTCATATGGGCATCACTAAGGCCTGCTATCTCCTCTTATCGCGGCTCACTGAGATCATGAAAACATCGTCAACCAACCCATCGCCCAAATCTCAATTCCCACGATAGGATTTGACAAGGTTGAAAGGGACAGGGAAGGTCAGAAAAAGACGTAACAGGACAGGACAAGAATATTCAGTTCACCAGAGCCAGCCAGGTCAGTAAGTAGACACAATTGATCATGACGAGTCTGAAGAGGTCCGCGAACACGGATCCGCTCGCGGCCAACCTCTCTAGCAAGGTGTATGTGAGATCGACCAAAAGCGGCAAGGTCCAGAAGATTGTTCGAGAGGTCTACTTGCGACAAGACATCCCGTGCTCCTCGCGTCTCTGTTCAGCATGTATGGCCACGGCGCCCAGGAGTGCCGCTGGCATTGGTGAGCTCCTCTCATCTCTTTCAACCCTCATTCCCTGCTGCCAGGAGCCCCGTCATAGCTGACTGACCTTCATCACAGTCAGCCCCTTCGTCCTCTCGGACAGGCCGGCGGGCACCAAGGCATATCCGCAAGGGCATTATCTTGTGCCGGATACGAATGTATTGCTCAACGCCATGGACTTATTCGAGCAGGGTTCTGCCTTCTTTGACGTTATTGTCCTACAGACTGTTCTCGAGGAACTCCGCAACAGGTCGCTGCCCCTGTACAACCGGCTCATCGGCCTCACAAAGAGCCAGGAAAAGCGATTCTACGTCTTCTTCAATGAGTTTCGGCTGGAGACATACGTCAAGCGCGAGGCGGATGAGAGCATCAACGACCGCAATGACCGTGCCGTTCGCCGCGCTGTGAAGTGGTACAATGACCATCTTGGCCGGACTAGGTCCAAGCATGTACCCGTCACAGTCATGTTATCTGACGATCGGGGCAATCTAGAGAGGGCCAAACAGGAGAAAGTTCCCGCCATCAAGTTACGCGACTACGTCTCGGGCCTGAAGGACGCCGAGCGGCTGCTCGACATGATCGCCGAGTCACAGGAACGCGTCGCTGCCAAGGAGAGCAAGACTGAATTCCTTTACCCAGAATATTTCAGTCTGTCCAAGATGATGACGGGAGTGAAGAGTGGCATATTGCATCAGGGCATATTCAACGTGTCACCGTACAATTACCTCGAGGGCTCGATCAAAGTGCCTGCCTTCCCGAAACCCCTTCTCATTCTCGGAAGAGACAATATCAACCGCTCCGTAGACGGAGATGTGGTTGTCGTCGAAGTCCTACCGCAAGATCAATGGAAAGAGCCTTCAACCAAGATCATTGAAGAGGAGGCCATCACGAAGAATGAGAACGCCGATAACGACGAGGATGCAGTGGACGTCGTCACGGAGAAAGAAAGGCGGGCCTTACAAGAACAGGTGAAGAAAACACAAGGTTTGACAACCGAGGGAAGACCACAACCGACTGCCAAGGTCGTGGGTGTTATCAAGCGAAACTGGCGCCAGTACGTCGGCCATGTAGACCCGTCTTCAGTTAGCCAAACGGCAAGGCAAGGAAGAAAGCAGGAAAGCGTTTTCCTCATCCCCATGGACAAGAAGATCCCCAAGATCCGGATACGGACACGGCAGGCTGGCGAACTGCTCGGAAAGCGAATCCTGGTCACCATTGATTCCTGGGACCGCGAAACGAGACACCCCGTTGGCCACTTTGTCCGCTCGCTGGGCGAACTGGAGACCAAGGCAGCAGAGACCGAAGCCTTGCTACTCGAATATGACGTGCAGTACCGCCCCTTTCCCAAGACCGTTTTGGATTGCTTGCCTAAGGAGGGCCACGATTGGAGAGTTCCCGCAAGCACAGACGATCCAGGGTGGAAGGACAGAGAAGATTTAAGGGGTCTTCTCATCTGCAGCATCGACCCTGTCGGCTGTCAGGACATTGACGATGCCTTGCATGCCAGACCGCTACCAAACGGGAATTACGAAGTAGGAGTGCATATCGCCGATGTATCCCATTTCGTGAAGCCAGCGAATGCCATGGACACCGAGGCCAGCATCCGCGGCACCACCGTCTACCTAGTTGACAAGCGCATCGACATGCTTCCCATGCTTCTAGGTACCGACTTGTGTTCCCTCAAACCTTACGTGGAACGCTATGCCTTCTCTGTCCTATGGGAACTGAGCCCGTCTGCGGACATTGTTGGCGTGCGTTTTACCAAATCCGTCATAAAATCGCGCGAGGCGTTCAGCTACGAACAGGCCCAGATGCGCATCGACGATGCGTCACAGCAGGACGACCTCACGGCCGGCATGCGGACGCTCCTCATGCTCTCCAAGAAGCTAAAGCAGAAGCGCATGGACGCCGGCGCGCTGAGCCTCTCCTCCCCCGAGGTCAAGGTGGAGATGGAATCCGAGACGTCGGACCCCATCGACGTCAAGACCAAGGAGCTCCTGGATACCAACTCGCTCGTAGAGGAGTTCATGCTTCTCGCCAACATCAGCGTGGCGCGCAAGATCTACGAGGCGTTCCCGCAGACGGCGATCCTCCGACGCCACGCGGCGCCGCCCAAGACCAACTTCGACGAGCTCGCGAACCAGCTCAAGGTCAAGCGCGGCGTCGAGCTCCGCTTCGACTCGTCCAAGGCGCTCGCCGACTCGCTCGACGCGTGCGTGGACGCCGGCGAGCCCTTCTTCAACACGCTCGTCCGCATCATGGCGACGCGCTGCATGATGAGCGCCGAGTACTTCTGCGCCGGCACGCAGTCGTACCCCGAGTTCCGGCACTACGGGCTCGCGTCCGAGATCTACACGCACTTCACGAGCCCGATCCGGCGGTACGCGGACCTCGTGGCGCACCGCCAGCTCGCGGCGGCCATCGACTACGAGGCCATGCACCCGGCGGTGCGCGCGCGCGGGCGCCTCGAGGCCGTGTGCAAGAACATCAACGTGCGGCACCGCAACGCGCAGCTCGCCGGCCGCGCGTCCGTCGCGTACTACGTGGGGCAGTCGCTCAAGGGCCGCGTGGCCGAGGAGGACGCCTTCATCATGCGCATCTTCAGCAACGGCTTCGTCGTCCTCGTGCCGCGCTTCGGCATCGAGGGCCTCATCCGCCTGCGCGACCTCGCCGACCCGGAGCCCGAGAGCGTCTTCGACGCCGAGAACTACGCCCTCCGCCTCTCCGGGTCGTACGAGGGCGCCGTCGAGCTGTTCCAGAAGGTCCGCGTGCGCATCCGCGACGTCAAGGACGAGGCCACGGGGAAGCGGGGCGCTAAGATGGAGCTCGTGCGGGCTGCGTAACACCGGTTGGGGGGGAGGGAAAATCTAAGGAGCCGCGTAATCCGGCGTGAATGGATGGATTGTGTTATCTTGTTGGTCTACCAAAGTAGGTACATACTTAACTTACTTGCTATCATGATGGGCGGATAAACCAAGTTTGCGGGTTCCTCTCATACCTAGATTGGATGTTGTTGATAACGATGACGACGACGACGAAGATGACGGTGATAGTGATTGATTAAAAACATTAGAAAATAAAAAATGCCATCCATGGACGAGCAAGCTAACTGCCTCCTAACATACCTAACCTCAACCCTAGTACTTCATCTATGCTCATATTCGGACGGACGGTGTCTGCAAGGAATAGAGAGGGAGGATGAAGCGGTAGATACAGCAGAGCAGAACAGAGCAGAGTAGCACAAGCGTTGGTTTCTACAATACATATTGGGGGGGGGGGGGGGGGGGGGTTTCCCAACGCGAGTGACTCGATGAAACAATCGGCGATGTCGCCTGACGTTCGCCTCGCCTTGCTTCGTCGGGAACATATCGACCGTTCTTACTTATCCATCGATCAAAATCAGTCAGCCAAATCTTCCGAGACCGTATACCTAACTCATGCCCTCCTTCCCATCCACGAATAGATCACACCTGAGCGAGGATCTGTGCGTGATTGATTACCTTACTCTACCTACCTACTAAATACTACGCACCTACTTAAGTACCTACCTAGCTACCGTACCTACTTAAAACAGAACATACCGTGTCTGGTGCGCGTCATACTTGGAGACGCCCGGTCCCATGATGTTAATGTTGGTGATGATACCTACCTACCTACCTAGCCTACCGTACCTACTTCAAGTTTACCGAATGTTGAATGAGATGTCATTCACCTGTAACCTCATTGGCACACGAGGACGAGGCGCTCATTTCAAACCCCGTCAGATAATCTCACACGGCTACAACGCAATATATCGAGCCAATCGAGCAAACCGGCTCTCCTTCGAGGGCAAAACAATAAAAATAAAAGAACAAAAGGAAAAAGAGAAAGCCATCACAATAACAAAAATCTCAAATCATATCCCACATGTCCGGCTAGCTAGGTTGCTTAGATAACCCTCGACCAAATCTACTGGTTTTTATAGTTTCCTTTTTTGGCAACGTCTTTGTCTCTTTTATGTGTTTTAAACTATTTTCTGATACTAGGTAGGTAGGCAGGCACCGTCATGGGCTGCTAGCTAAAGTAGCTAGCAATAAGATTCTTCTCCTTCCGCCAGGTAGCTACTTAGGTAGTAAAACATGTATGCACGAATGATGGACAGATGTATGTATGTGTACGTATGGCCTTCTTTAAGTGTTGTGATGAGTGAGATATGAAAGATGGATTAGAGGCGACGGAGGGAAGCAAAACGGGGGGGTATTATGAACATCCACTGGTAGATTCCGATGGCAGGAGGAGGAGGGGGAGAAAACAAAAAGAAAGCCAAGCCAACTGCCCCATACCGCGCAAATGCAAGAGGTAAAGTAAAGCCAGGACGACAGACGAGCCCCAGATGGGTAGATTAACGCCTCCTACGCACACGTCTAGCCCCATGGTGCCCTCCTCCCAGACGCATACCTAACCTGGCAGAGATCAAGAACCTGTTCCGATTAAGCGCTTAACGCTAGACAGGCATCGACTGCGAGACCGACTCTGTATATCTGTCAGTAAACCTCGGGACGACATACAAGTTTCTTCTGACTACTAACCTTCCTTCCTTTTGGTGGACAACATCACTAATGATTTCCCGATCTAAATCTGGGAACATGCTCGCTAAGGTTTCGACAACGTTGTGGTGTTCCGCTCGTTGTAATCTATGCGCTTCGGCCGCCTCGGCGCTCGCTTGCCTTGCCGCCGCTTCCTGGGCTGATAGCTGCTGCCGCAAGGCTCCTGGCGGGACCTGGGCCTCGGGATTTGGCCGCGTGTCTGGTCGGTTGCTCGGCCGCGACAGTGTCGAGTTCGGCTGTGGGGGATGAGAGGGCGTGCTTGGCCCGGCGGCGCTAGATTCTTCAGAAAATATCCTGCCAATGGAGGACAACGGCTTCTGAATGGTACGGAGTAAGCCTGAAATGGCCAGGGCTTCGTCACCACTCTCCTGACGGTCGCGGGAAGTAGATCGCCGCGAGCCCTCTTGCCCAAAGGATGGACGTGTCGAAGATGGATCCCTTGGGTACAGCCCGCTCTTTTCAGACAGAGCAACAGGTGATCGAGCGATGGGATCCTCTGCACGGTGCTTCTCGGCGATGGCTGAGACGGCGGCTTCCACATTTTTCTCAAAGTCTTCGTCCGATATCGTCAAAGTGGTACGGTCCATGTTCTCGACAAACTGCACAGCACCCATCTAGAAATGTGGAATAAGACACAAGGTTCCAAAAGCACTCCCGAGTGGTTTGATTCTTACCAGAGAGGATAGATAGTAGCCGGCTTCGCCACCCAGTTTCTCTTGGTTGCGAAAGCGTAAAATGTACTGCACATTGGACACTAGATGTTCCGGATTGGCTCGGAGCACAACATATATGAGGAGAGGCATGAAACTATCAGCCGACGAGTCTGATTTGTTATGCTTGAGGAGACCTACTCAGAGCGTAAGCGTAACCAGTACCTCTCTCACTGCGCCAAAGGGGACGTACCAAATATGACTTTGCAACAATTCAGTACGCAAATAATCTTATCTCGAGGTGCTCTGTAGGACCTGATCTTCAAGAGCTCTACGCCCATTAGTATTCGTTGCCGCGTCCTCGCGCCCGCCCGTGGGACTGACCTTGCTGAGCTAGAGAAAGAAACCTCTTCCCGCTATCCGTGACGGCGGGTATATCCAGATGCTCCTCCCTGACCCAGCCGTAGATGCTGATCTTCTGCGCTAGAATGTCGTCTCTCTCCACATCTTCCTGGTGCTGTCCCTTTCGGCCCGGGCCCATCGGCGGGTCCCCTCCTCGCTTCTTCGGCCTGGCACCCGGAATGGGTTGCGGTGCGGGAATAGCTGGCGAGAAGGTCTGGCTATACAGCCTATTCATGACAAGCTTCTCCATGCCCTCGCGAGCATTATCGAATTCGGCATCGGACACTTCTCTCCATACTTCGCAGTGAGCCATTTTATTGGCAATGAAGGTGAGAAAGTCGCTAATAATCTTGACCTGTTCGTGCACCATCCACTGGCGCTTTCCAAACTCGTTCAAGAAGGATTTGAGGTATCGTGCCACAGGATCTGCCTTCTTGTGTTTCAGCTGATCCAAAAAACGGTGGAAGTCGAAGGGCAGCGCCGGTTCTGGCTCTGGTTCCGGCGGTGGGGGCCGATGAAGGGTGGTCGTGGGGGCGACGGCGGACTCGATAGTCCCTGGCTTGTCATCCAAGCGGCCATCTTTGGGGGGCACAGGAGGACCGTGGTCATGGGCGTGGGATTTCCCTCTGGAGCGCGTGTCCGTTGGCGGGGCGTTCGAAATCCTCAAGCCCTGTAGTTCTTGAAGCTGCTGTGCGATGCTCGGAGCCAGCGGTTCGAGACTCGATTTCCTCGGAGGATGCTGTAGCGGGGGGCTGGTGAGATGGGGCGAGGCAATCTCGAGCCTCGGGCTCATGACCTCGTCGGCGCCTGGCCCACTGCCATCTTCGGGAAACTGCTCTATGATGCTCTGGATCTCGGAGCGCGAGACGCCTTCCCGCTCATCCTCGCTGGTGAAGCGGGCTTCGTCATAACCGGCGTCGGAGGGCGTCGGCGAGGACCCCGAGCTCCGTCCCTTGGACCTATGTTCGGAGCCAGTTCTTGACGGGGGCTGAGAGGTGGTGGGTGTAGGGGGCGTTGGGTCGACGTAGGGATTAGTATTAATGGCTAGGTATTGGGGTTTCGTGGGCTTCAAGGTCGATACGGAGGACTCCATGGGGTCGGCGGGGGCGTCGGACTCGTATGTACGGGCGTCCTCGGCGGCATATTTCCGTGTAGGGGCGTGTTCGGAAGGGTCGTGCCAGCCGGGCTCTATCAAAGGTGTCATGTCGAGTCCGAGGAGGTCTGCCCGGCCACTCCCACCATCGTGCTCACCACCATCCTGCTTGCCCGCACCCGCTGCCGTATCCGCTGCCGGGGTGTCGAGGAGGGAGAGGGAGAGGCTGGAGGCGGATGTTATGGCGATGGGCGGCGCATTATCCAGCGTGTCCGCGTTGGGCGTATCCGGCAGGGCTTCTTGCGACGACGTCTTAGGGCTGCTCATGGCGGCGTCATGGTTGGAGGTCACGATATGGCGTGTCGACGGCTCGGAGAGCGGCTGTTCAGGACGCCTCGCAGACATGCATGGGAATGGATGCGAGAAGATGGAGGGGTAGGTACCGTAGTGACAAACGAAGGGCTACAACGCGGGTATAATACGAAGTGGTAGATAGCAGTGAGCAGGCTATGATGGGGTTGATTAAGGTGTTAGATTGAGGTCATGGATGCTTTGAGTCGAAGTAAGTTGTTATCGTTATCGACTCCTGCATCACTACCTAAAGTGCTAAGCAGACGACCTAGATTGGTCGCCCACAGGGGGCTTTGCATGCGGGGTATGCAAGTCGGTACTTCGTACTTCTTAGGGGTAAACTTAATCTAACGGGCGGGTCGGTACTCAGGACCAGATACCAGATGTAAGTACCTATATGTATGCCGAGGTAAGTGGCAAGTACTTACATAGATGTAGATAGGTACTTGTTCGTGTAATGCCTCAGGATACCGCATAAGAATACGAGTAAGAATACTTTCCATGGACTGGACTCCCTCTCTTCTTACATGTATACCGAACACCAATATCCACCTTGCAATCCAACAATACGCACGATCAGACTGTTAAGCGTTAAGCCAAGGTTATAAAGATTTTGAAGGAAATAGAACAATTATTTCTGACTGTTACGAGTCTGCTTCAGCTAGTTGCTGTTGAGTGACCCACTTCGTCGTTTACTCCCGGAGAAAGTGGTATCGGTTCATTTTGGGATGCTGAATTAGTACCGTGACCCTCGTCCTTCTCCGCCTCCTCGAGACCATAGGCCGTGTCGAGGTCTCTGCGGAGCTCTAAGCTTCGTTCCAAGCCTACCACCAGACAGCCCAGCAGGCTCAGCCCTAGGCAGATATACCAAATGCCCCTGAGGCTCATCGCGTAGACGGCCTGCACCTGACTCAACGTCTCCGCCGGGTGCATGCTGCGAAGTTGGTGTATCCGGCTTGCAAAGGCGTATGCGGCACCGTTTCGGAGCTGATCCCTCAGCGACGCGTCGGAGATGATGTGCAAGTTCGCATCGAACAGGCTGTTGAAAGCCACGGACGCGATAGTGACGCCCCAAACGAAGCCGAAGGTCCGAACAAAGGCGTAGAAGGCCGTGGCGGACGCGACATGGGCCTCGGGCAAGGCTGCCATAATCGCAGGAAGCAGCGTCGACTGCGTGATTCCTAGGCCTATACTAGCCAGCAGTTGAAAGATGACCCACAGAGCCGTCGACGAGTGATTCCCGAGCAACGTGAACAGCCCGATGCCGAGGGGTAGAATAACTCGCCAGGAAGACCATGGGAAGTCGATGCCGCCCGAGATGAGCCCGAACAGGATCGCTATCATGCCGGGTATGAAGATCAAGTTACCGAGGTAGTCGACTCGGTAGAGAGCCTTGCGTTTGCCGCCGTCGGCCGCGCTCCGTTTCACTCGCATAAACGTCAACACGATCGCTAGCGCGACACTGCAAAGCGGGATATTCAGATAGAATATCTAACGCTAACTGTTGTGTTGGACATCATCACGTCGAGTTAGCACTGAAAATTCTCACGATCTAAAGATGACAAGGGAGATAATGATGAGACACAGGAGTCATCTTACTTCCATTGGGCTATCACACCACCAAGCACCGGGCCTAGAGCAGCGGCAAGAGCGGCAAAGGAGTTGATCAAGCCAAGATACTTTCCACGCTCGCGCAGAGGGACCAAGTCGCAGCAAACGATGTCCAGTAGCACGTAGAGACCGCCGGCACCCACGCCTTGCACGGTACGTCCTCCAATGAGCATGGCAGGACCATTGGCACCACCGGCGATGCCGCTGCCGAGGAGGAACAGGGCCGTCGAGGTGAGCAAAGGTAGGAGACGGCCGAAGAGATCGGACACCTGCCCGAAAAGGGGCTGCAGGACAGAAGAGGAGACGACGAAGGAGTTGGCGATCCAGACATATTCCGTAGCTCCGCCGACGGCGGATATGATGGCAGGGAGCGCGGTGGTGATGATGGCGACGTCGAGAGCGCAGGTGAAGGACAGGAGGGACAGCGCTGCAATGATGCCCCAGAACCGGACGCTTTTGGGAGACCTGGGCGACGAGGGCGAGACTCCTCCAGAGCCGGCGTTCTCGATCGCCGGCCTCTCTGACTCGGCCATGTTCTTTGGAGTAGAACGGATGGGCAGCCGGATCTCTCGGCCTAGAGAGGGGGAGCGAGCACTTCAATATAGAGGGTGTGAGGGCGGAAGTGCAATGTTGGCGACTGAAATTTTGCAATGGTAGGAAGTAGGGACTAACGGACCCTTCGTAGGTACGTCTTTGTGAGACATCCGGATAGGACGGGCAGAGCGGCGGCCGTAGGGCTTTTCGGGACCTCTCATCGTCAAGTAAATAACTCAAATAATAGATACCGCCTCATTCTTTGGAAGGCCGTGCAGTCTATATGTATTATGTATCAACATGTCCATGTAAGTAGGCATATACTTGCTAGGTAATGTGGGTAAGTATCCAGGAATTTTAGGTGGGCGATCGAATGCTGAAGTGTAGCAGAATATCCCTTGAATACCGAATAGCTTGTATCTCTCTGCGTTGTAGTCATCACTGCGAGAAATCTCTCATATTATAACTACTACCAGTTTTCCTAAATATGACACCCCTTTAAGCCACCGGCCTAGATTTCACACACGCCTCATCTTCTTCCCCCTGCTTAGATCAAAGGGGTAAAGTATTATCAACGTGAAGTATTATCAACGTCAGCTCCCACCCTCACGCCCAAGGAATAGTTCCCTTTTCATATCAAAGGAATCCAAATGGATCCATCCCAAGCTATTGATGCGCTTGCGAAAGCGTTTGGCTCTGAGCAGCTCGCCGTCCGCGGCACCCCAGAGTATGAAGACTTGAACGGATCATACCAATCGACGAGATCAAGTGAGACTCAGCCTGCCGCCATCTTCCGCCCGAAGTCCGCGTCCGAGGTATCGACCTTTGTGCGAACCATACGCCCCTTCGCTCTCCGCGGCGAGGCGCCGTTCGCTATCTTCGGAGCCGGCCAGCAGCCGGCGCCGGGATGCAACAACATCCAAGGCGGCATCACACTCAACCTGAGCCTCCTTACCGGCATTGATGTTAAGGGTGACACCGTGTCGATCGCCGCGGGCGAGCGTTGGGGTGCCGTCTACGAAAAACTGTCGCCGCTCGGATTGTCGGTGGCAGGTGGACGGTCGTCGAGAAATGGTATTGGTGGGCTCGCGCCGCAAGGTATGGATGAAAAAAACAACAACACCATAACAGCAGGGTAACACATCAATGCTAACGACCGATAGGTGGTCTCTCCTTTTACTCCTCGAGAGAAGGGTTCCTAGCAGATAATGTAAGGGCCGTCCCTCCGTCTCATGAGGAACTTAAAAAGTTTAACCACAATTGGAACCGTCAGGTCGTCAATTATTAAGTTGTGCTCGCGTCCGGCGACATCGTGGATGCCAACGCCAAGCACAATCGTGATCTCTAGAGGGCTCTGCAAGGCGGCGGCAATAACTTTGGTGTCGTCACGCGCTTCACCTTGAGAACATTCAAGCAAGGCGGACTCTATGGAGGCAGCGTTTACTATTTCTCGCCGAGCTTCCCGAGCGAGATCGAGGCTCTGGCGATGGAGCTCAATAAGCCCGATGCTACTCCAGAGACACACTTGATGGTCAGCACCGGGTTTGCGGCGGCGTTTGGCCCAGACCCCGTGTGCCAGAACCAAGTTTACTACACGTAGGCAGTCGAGAAACCGGAGGTCTTGGAGCCTTTTACTTCGATCCAGCCTCAGATTGACCCACTCAACACCCTCCGACTCATACCTAGCACAACCGAAACTGCTGTTGAGCAAGCCGGGGATCAGCAAACTGCAAAAAGGTACGCTTAACTCCTATATGTCCGACGACAAGAGACATCCACCCAAGGCCTTTTTGGAATCGCAAAGTAACTGAACGTGAGATATATGTAGGGTCGCCTACATGAACGCGACACTCAAAGCGGACGCAGCAACTCTCCAAGCAGCTGCAAACATCTACACCGCCGCCATAGACCCCGTCAAGTCCACCGAAGGCCTCATATGCTCGCTAACATCGCAGCCATACGCCGAATCGCTGCTACGGGCCTCTGCAGCCAAGGGCGCCGATGTCCTCGGGCTAGGTGACACAAACTCAGGCTCTCTGGTCAACCTCCTTCTCCTCACCTATTGGTCGGATGCGAAGGATGACAGTGTCATCTTGGGCGCGATGAAGAGTGCCCTTCAGGACATCGAACAAGATGCCGCGTCGAGGGGTACCAAGGTCGACTATGTGTACATGAACTACGCGTCGGAAGACCAGGACGTCATTGGGTCTTACGGGAGCGAGAACAAGAAGTTCCTGCAGCGGGTCAGTAAGGAGTATGATCCTGAGGGTCTGTTCCCGGTGGCTGGAAGCTGTTCACTTGAGTTTGTGTATGTGTAATGCGGGTGGCATTCCACGTCAATGTCAACGCGTGGGCCTGCCGCTTGCGATCTACGCCTACCAGGCTATATATGTGGACCAAATTTCTTTTTAAAAATGAAGGATCTCTGAGTCGCTGGATCTAAAACTTATAACGCGTTACACCGACGTGTACATAGAAAAGAAGAGCAGACTCTTCGCCGGGACATTCAATTGGATTGCGATACTTGGGTACAGTTTGTGGTACTTCATAATACTCGGTATATTTCCCCGAAAAAGCTTGATCGGCATCCCCTGTTCACAGTGACGAAATCAATGCATGGGTGGCACTAGCGTGGAGAGGTTGTACAAGTACATGTACGTTTAACGGCGGAGAGGACCGAGGTAGGTACCTAGGCTCTGCAAGTTGATCTGTAAGCCAATTGAGATCTCCACGTGCCGTAACCTAAAGAGGTACCTTACCTAGCTTCTATCGGGCGGTTATACTACAGCGCTTTCATCAATCCCGTCAACACGAGAACTTGTCGCTACTCACTTCGTACACTGTGGAAAGTCGAAAAAAGCCCATATTTGGGTCCGTCGCTCGTTTGTCGCTCACGTCGTTCTTCACCGTCGATACCGCTGATTTTGTTCCATGTTTCTGTAAATGTTGTCTCGCAAAAACCCCTGCAAATAATTTTGCCGAAGAAACTACATAGATCCGAGGTTACCGAGACTACCGAAGCGACCATCGTCTGCGACATCTGTTCACCCTCTCTTTTCCGCCACGCCGTCGAGGTCGTCGAGGTCGTCGAGGTCGTCGAGGTCGTCAAGATCGTCTGCCAGGGCCACGCCATCGTCGAGATCCGTCGCCCTGCTGCTTGGTGAACCGGCCATGTTGTCACCACGGCCGCTCTGCGGTGCCATATAATCACCTGTCTTGATGCGCGTCATGTCTCCAATGGGCCAACCGCCCGGTCATGACATAGAAACCGAAAGCGCAGGTCCTCGCCGAGCATGGAGGAAGTGGCCGCGCAGGAAGTATCGTGCCTGGAGAACGACGACATACGATCTGGCTACTCGGTGGTATCGAGCCTATTTCCTCGAGGCCATCCTTCGACAGAAGCCTCTGAAACCTTCCAAAGACGGTCGACACGTGCCCCTGCGACTCGACCACCGCGGCCAACCCCTTATCGACTCGAGGCGCGGCCACCCCTACATCTCGAATGCGATCCGCACATCCCGTTACACCGTCTACGACTTTGTGCCCAAGCAGCTTATTTTCCAGTTCACGCGCCTGTCCAACGCCTACTTTCTAGCCATCGGCATCCCCCAGACCATCCCGGGTTTGAGCACCACCGGAAACTACACCACCATCATCCCCCTGCTCTTCTTTGTTCTGCTTACCATACTGAAAGAGGGCTATGATGATTATAAGCGGCATCGCCTAGACAAGCTTGAAAATGCAAACGTGACGACTGTCTTAAGATCGGCCGCCGCCCTGGGAACCACCGCACCGCGTCCGGCAAAATGGGCATGGCTATGGCCTTGGCGGAGTCGCAAATCGCAAATCAGAACATACAATGCGGAGCCCGGAAGCAATGATGAGCATGGTGAATATGGCTGGGCCCAAATCGAATGGAGGGATGTCGAGGTGGGTGATATTGTCAGGCTTTGTCGTGATGAGGCCGTTCCTGCCGATATTGTTCTCCTCCACGCTACGGGCGAAAATGGCATTGCCTATATCGATACCATGGATCTGGATGGCGAGACCAACCTCAAGAGTAGAGAATCTCTTCCTGACTTCAAAGATTGCGATACGATAACTGGGCTCACGTCGACCGTCGCCGAATTTGTGGTGGAGGATCCCAACCCTGACCTGTATCACTTCGACGGGCGAGTTGCGATAAATGGCAAAACTCTCCCTCTCACGTCAAACGAGATCATTTATCGTGGGAGTAACATCAGAAACACGAATTTTGCTATTGGCATTGTCATCAACACAGGAGAAGAGTGTAAGATTCGTATGAACGCGAACCAGCACCCGGATGCAAAGAAACCAGCACTTGAAGCCATGGCCAACAAAATAGTTCTGACACTCGTTTTTTACGTCATCGTTCTCACTGCCGGGTGTTCGGCCGGCTATGTCATGTGGCGATGGGCAACGGAACGCAATGCATGGTATATCGCGAATGCGACAGTCGGGCTTAAAGAGATCATCATCGGCTACGCGATTCAATACAACAACATCGTGCCCTTGTCACTGTATGTGACGTTGGAATTGACCAGAATCGGCCAGATGCTGCTATTAAACGGCGACATTGAGATGTACGACGAAGTAACAGATACGCCGGCTCGATGCAATACCAACACGATTCTGGAGAACCTGGGACAAGTCAGCTACGTATTTTCCGACAAGACTGGCACATTGACAGACAATATTATGAAGTTTCGAAAAATGAGCATCGCTGGTACGTCCTGGCTTCACGAAACGGATCTTGCCGAGGATCAGGACATAAAGATACAAAATGTGCAGAGCACTGCCACTCGCACTCTCACGCCAAGCAAGTCTGAAGGTGCTAGCAGTGCCATTTACGAAGATATCGAGTTATTTTCCCTCGTTTCCCCCACAACCGCCGTCTTCCCACCGAGGAGAAGATCTTCGCAATGGAGATCTTCTGGGAGACCCAATAATGTGCAGCCAGATGTCACCACTTCGGACCTCTTGGAATACATTCGATTGCGCCCCACCTCGTATTTTGCAACACGAGCAAAAGACTACATATTATGCCTGGCACTCTGCCATACTTGCCTTCCAGAGATAAAAGATGGACGGCTCGAGTATCAATCCTCATCTCCTGACGAACTGGCTCTTGTGCAGGCAGCTCGCGAACTTGGATATTCAGTAACTCACCGTTCTTCCCAATCTGTGGCAATCCATGTCAGTGCAGAGGATGCAGTAGACACAATTAATACCTACCAGATTCTAGACGTCATTGAATTTAGTAGCAAGCGAAAGCGCATGTCTATCATCGTGCGTTACCCAGATGGACGAATATGTCTCATATGCAAGGGGGCCGATTCGGCAATCATGCCGAGGTTGAAATTGGCTGGGTTAGCCAAGGAAAAGGCTACAGAGGTGCGCAAAAGTGCCGATCTCGAACGCGAGATGGCGCGTCGGAGTGAGCAGTTGGAAGTTCGGAATAGTTTTGGTGGACGTCCAAGCTTCACATTGCGTCGTAGCTTTGCAGCAAATCGAGACAGCCTTGACCCGAACCAGCTCGCCATTCGGCCAGTTCTAGAGCGGAGTAGATCTGTAGAGCCTTCGAGATCTCGATTCTCAGAAGACAAGGCCCGGCCGTCGCTCAATATCCGCACTGCGTCGTTGGACGTGGTGAAGACACTGTCACACCCAAGTCCCAACAGGGCCCCGTCACCCGCCCAGACCAAGTTTAGTTTCCTGGAAGGGTCCTCCATAATGGATGAGGCTACTGTTTTCAATCGGTGTTTCCGGCATCTGGACGAGTTTGCCACCGAGGGACTTCGCACGCTTCTCGTGGCCCGCAAATTTGTTCCCGAGGCTGAATATACGGCATGGAAGAAAATATATCACCACGCAACAACGAGTCTAATAGACCGTCAAGACAAGATCGAGGAAGCAGGTGAACAAATCGAGCAGACACTCGATCTCGTCGGAGCAACCGCAATCGAAGACAAGCTTCAAGTCGGTGTGCCTGAAACCATTGACAAGCTCCGACGCGCTAATATCAAAATTTGGATGCTGACTGGAGATAAGCGCGAGACTGCTATCAACATCGCGCATTCGGCTCGAATCTGCCGTCCCGGGTCTGATATTTTCATTCTCGATTCGGCCAAGGGGGACTTGGAGGGTCAGATACGTGATGCTACAGAAGACCTGAGGAGCGGGACCGTTCATAGCGTCGTTGTGATCGATGGGCAGACCCTCGCTTCCGTGGAGAAATCACCTGTTCTCGTGGACCTTTTCTATACCCTGATTCCTACAGTCGACTCGGTCATATGTTGCCGTGCTTCACCGGCTCAAAAATCCATAATTGTCAAAGCAATCCGGCAGCGAGTCCCAGAAGCTCTGACATTAGCGATCGGGGATGGAGCGAACGACCTGGCTATGATCTCAGCCTCCCATGTGGGTGTAGGCATATCCGGTAAAGAAGGGCTACAAGCTGCTCGAGTCGCCGATTATGCGATTGCACAGTTTCGCTTCTTACAACGGCTTCTTCTCGTCCATGGACGCTGGAACTATGTCAGGACGGGAAAGTTCATCCTGGCGACGTTCTGGAAAGAGATGTTCATCTACCTGCCCACTGCCATGTATCAGAGGTATAATGGTTACACGGGCACTAGTCTGTACGAGAGTTACAGCTTGACGGTTCTCAACATCCTCTTCACGAGTCTATGTGTCCTCAACATGGGCATCTGGGAGCAGGATCTGCGGGCGGAAACATTGCTCGCCGTGCCCGAGCTATATGTCCACGGCCAGCGAAATCGCGAGCTCAATTTCCCCAGGTTCATAAGATGGATAACGGCGGCGGTCATCGACGGCACGCTGGTATGGGTGCTCATCTGGCTCGGATACAACGTATTCGGCCAGCCGCGCGACAACGGTCTCTTCGCCTTTGGCGATCTCGCGTTCTCCATCGCCATACTGTGGACCAACTGGAAACTCTTGTAAGTCGTTCTCGTTCTCGAGCCCCAGCACGTATGAAAAGGCCGCTCGCTCACTGTCGGTTAACTAGCATCGTGGAAACGCACTACAAGATGGCCATCGTCATCGGCTCCTTCGGCATCACCGTCGCCGGCTGGTGGGCGTGGCAGGCGTTCCTCTCCGGCATCTACACGCTCCAGCCGAGCCCGTACGCCGGCCGAGGCGGGTTCGTGAACACGTTCGGCAGAGACGCGCTGTGGTGGTCTCTGCTGTTCGGCGTCCTGCTCGTACTCATCAGCGTGGACATCGCGTTCAAGTTCGCGAAACGGAACCTCGTCGTGTACGGTCTGTGGCGTTGGCCGCCGTGGCGGAGAGCAGCAAGCAAGGACGCAGATGATGATGATGACGGTGGCGGCGGCCCCGAGAACTGCGAAAACTGGGATCGCCAGATCTGGCAGGAGCTGGAGCAGGACCCGGCCATCCGAGAACACTTGCGGCAAACCCTGCTTGACGAGCAGCAGGGCCGTCCCGGCACTGTGGGAGACGGAGGTGATGACGCGGACTTGGAGCGCCGGATCGGAGGCATATAAAAAGAAAGAAAGACAGAAAGAAAAGAATGGAGCAGCGGCATTTGTAATGGCGTTTTTTGGACTGTTATGTGTTTTATGAACCCGCGACGCATGTAAGAGGTTCTGGGTGGCTTTTTTTGGATTCACTTTCCTTTCATATTTTCTTACCTGGCTTTTCTTTGCCATTTATTGTTTTGATGGCTATACCTGACATAACATAACATACTTCCTTTTTGGTACCTAGGATACCCCACACAGAAATTGCATAGAGCATAACTGGCTCGTCAATCCTCATTCATATATGAGTAGATAGATACAGGTACTTAGACAGACATAGACAATGGTGCGGTATTTATATATAATATTATCGTTGATTTCTTCATTTTTTCTTTCATACATGCACACGTAAGCATGGTCTCTCCTATATTATGCGTGCCTGTTCCGTCTGATATTTCAGGATTTTGAGTTGTATTGGATTTAGTAGATTGATGTGCTAGGAAAGTGAAACATATTCCCATCTTTACTCGTTATACCACTTCAAGAACCCAAACAAAATCCCACCACACGTACCTGGGTAGGTGATGGATACCTACTTCTACACTTACTTTACCTACTAACCTCAAGTACCTACTAGAAATACCTAACCTACGGGTTGGTTGATTGATTAATTCGTTACCTTGAGGATATACCTTATCTATCTAAGTGACTTTGTCCAGACACTACCTTACTTAGTAAACGACCTCGGCGCCGAGGAGAATCATAGCGAAGCAAAGAGCCGGCTTCTCGGACTCGAGGAGGCGTTTCAGGAGCGCGGTGCGCATGGACGAGACCAGCCCCGCGACTTTTTCATCCTCGTTCTCGTCGTCGTTAGCCGCAGCGCACGCGCAGAGACACTGGCATCGCGGGGTGTGCGATATCCGGGCTGGCGCTAGGCCGGCGCTTAGCGTCGCGGTACAGCCTGTGTCTGGGCGGCGGATGGTGGGGGCCTGGGATGAGGGGGATGAGGGGGACGAGGGGGTGGAGGTGGAGGTGGGGGACATCTTGTGTTTAGATAGGGTGGGATAGCTTTTGGGGTTGATGGGAGATTTATTTGGTGATGGTGTAAGTGAGGTTATGGAGGTAGATGGGTAGGTACTTTACTTAGGTTAGCTGGTTGTGGTTTTGTTTGTTTTACCTGCTATAGTACCTAGGGCGTACCTATGTAGGCAAGTATAAGATGATGGCATGGTAATGAGAAGAGGACGGGCTTATATCTCTATATTCTCGCTTATTATCGCTTTCTGGCTTTCTTCCCTCAGTTCTTTCTTGTTGGTTGGATCGCTTAAGGCACAACGGGAGTAGGAGGTTTGATGTTGTGTCGCTCGCTTTGTGGTGTTTCTTGCTTCTTGTCTTTTTTTTCATTGGCTGGAGCTGGGATGAAAGAGGGGCCTTGGACGGCATGTCGACTTGATCTTAGTGTCCTGCGACGGCTTAAAAGATGTCTTTGTTTATCAAAGCACCGAGATAGGCGAGGGTGGGCTGATTGATTAGCTGGCCCCAGACTAGCATTAGCTCGACGTTCTTTGTTTACGTTGCGATGCGTTTGGAAGGCCTTGGATGTGTGAAGGATATGTTCATTGTTTATAGTTGTCCATCGTTTCTCCGCGGAATTTCCGTCGGTAGGCTTCGGATTTGATATAGCATCAATGTATCGTAACACCGCAGCGGCATGCACATGCCTGCCCCAGACATATGGTGTTGCATCTACATGGATGGTGACGTATCGGTGACTTACACTTCCAAGTTTCGTCTCACCTCACAGTCTTATCGGGAATTGACGCTATCGCAAGTTAGATCTATGTAATATAGCTACATACTTAGTATTCATGTAGCTGCCAACTTGTTTCACAAACCATCTCCACCCCGCATTCTTTATACGGCCATCTACCATTCCTAGCGATGGCAGTACAGGCAGGAAAGTCAGAAGCTGTGAAGAGTCAGGAAGCTGAGCGGAGTGCATCTTCGAAAATGACCTACATTTCCGTGGCATTGGCAGTGCTGTTCGCTGGCGTGGCTATTCGAGCTTACAACAATGTCACGCCCCAGCGACACGAGATACCAGCTCAGGCGCAGTTCATCAGCCAGAAAGCATTCAATGTCCTGCCCTCTGTTTTGCCCCCGGACGAATTCAACCTGACAAATGTAAGCCGGTCGTGTTTGCAGGGCAGCATAAGTAGCGGCGACGATTGACCGTAGCTCAGATCTTTATCCCTCCAGGCTATGACCTCGCTGCTCTCATGGAAAAACCGTTTCATGTTTACGACAACGAGTTCTATGATGTGATTGGGCCTAATCCCACCTTGACGCTCATTGCGAACGGCGGAACGAATCCGCTGTTTCACGAGGCTGTTGTGTGGTATGGTGGTGATTCAACTGCTGAGCATGGAAATCCCAAGTTGACTCCGTTGCGCTCAGGTACCCTCCCACGAACGAGATGTTCTTTGCGCAGAACGCCGGAGCCCCCGCCGCCGGCACGGGTACGTAGGAGCTCACGAGAAGTTGATGTCTTGCATTTTCTTGTCAGTGGACTTCGCGCTAAACGTGTGTCAACAAGGTCTGGAAAAGTCCGCTATCATTCAAAAAATTAACCTGGACGAGGCAAATGCCGTCTCTACTCGGCGCAATGCAACGGGATCGGTCAAGGTCCACGTAGTCGACTCGCAGCCTATGATTTTGAACCCCAATGGTAAGCTAACGAGATGAATTAAATCAACCTAGCTCAAGAATACGCAGTGAAAGGCATATAAAATTAATATGTTGACATAGGCGCGGTAAACTATAGGGGCCAGCTTCTCTTTGCGGCCGAAGGTCAGGGGCCACACAAGACGACGGAGCTTGTGATAATGAATCCCAGAGAACCATACAACACTACGGGTATGTGATAGGCCAGACTAAAATCTCAATTGAAGACACCTATTGACGAACGTCATCAGTCCTTCTGAACAATTATTTCGGCCGTCAGTTCAATTCACTCAATGATATCGGCATCAACCCCCGGAATCAGGATGTGTATTTTACAGATCCCATTTATGGCCACATCCTGAATTTCAGACCGAAAGAAGGGCTCCCGCACCAAGTATACCGGTATAATGACAGGACCGGTGCGGTGACTGTCGTGGCTGATGGGCTCAGTCAACCCAATGGTTTGTTTCCGACTAGTCTATGATTCGATTGCCGGTGTCATTTCAATATTAACGTCGTGTCTTAGGAATCACGTTCTCCCCTAGTGGTTCCCATGCATACATCGCTGATACCGGAGCTCAAGCGGTCTTCTGGGGGGTAAATGCGACATCCCCGTCTACCATGTAGGTTGGCAACCAACTACTCGGCATGCTTGCATGATCGTCATTGATGTATGCACGACTTATCCCAAGTCTAGTTATCGATACGACGTCGCGGAAGACGGGACATGGTCCAACCGGCAAACCTTTGCATATACTCACACCGGAGTCCCAGACGGCAAGCACGCCTGATATTCCCCGTATACTATCTGCTCTGCTGACCAGGGTCCATTATGAAGGCATCCACGTTGACACCGAAGGTCGCCTCTATGCTGGCTGCGGTGATGGCATTCACGTCTACAGCACCTCTGGAACCCTCATCGGCAAGATCTTCCTCGGCGAGGGCTCGGCCAACTTCAACTTTGCTGGGGATGGGGGCATGGTCATCGGCGCAGAGACGAATCTTTACTACGCGAAAATCGCAGCTACTGGTGGCATGTACATGGGGGACTTCTAGGCTGGCCTTCGCCGGCACCTACGGAAGAACCATGCGGATGCGTGACTGCTGCGGAAAAGAGCAAACCTGCGAAGTATAAGGGAAAAGGAGAAAAGAAAACTGGTGTACATTAAGTAATTATGACTAGGACATGGTCGTGTAAGACTTTATAAATGAATGGCGGAAACTATCATGACTTCTACTTCTTCAGAGAATCAATGTACTCCTTCACGATAGAATCGCCGCTCTCGTCCTGCGTCAGCCCCAGCCTCAGCGGCGTGGTGGTGTCGAAATCCGGCGACCAGCTCCTCAGGATGCGCTCGAGGTCCGGTATCGTCTCCTCCTTCAGCAGCTTCAGCTTGTCCTCGCCGCCGTGCCTCGCCAGCGCGTCCATGAGCTCCTGTATGGAGACGGAGACGCCGGGCACGTTGATGTGCCGGATGTGGCGGGGCAGCTTGCCCGAGTCCATGTGCAGCACGCGCCAGAGGTTCTCCTGCAGGCTGCTGGGCGAGCAGAGGAAGGAGCGGAAGCCGCGGTCGCGCAGCGGGATCACGCACTCCTCGCCGTTCATGGGCTCGCGGATCATGCCCGAGAGGAAGGAGGAGGCGGCGTTGGTGGGCCTGCCGGGCCGCACGACGACGCTGGGAAAGCGCAGGATGAAGGCGTCCACGAAGCCCTTGCGGTGCATGTCGTTGATCAGGATCTCCGTCAGCAGCTTGTGCGCGCCGTAGGTGCCCTCGGGCGTCGGCGTCACGTCGTCGGTGACGCGCGCCGGCAGCGGCTGGCCGTAGACGGCCTGCGACGACGAGTAGATGACGCGGACCCCCGGGTTCGTGGCGCGCAGCGCGAGGAGGAGGTCCCGCACGCTGTTGACGTTGACCGCGAGCGAGAGGTCGTAGTTGGCCTCGGACCCCGCCGACATGATGCCGTGGAAGACGAAGACGGCGTGCAGCGGCTGCGCGGCGGCGAGGAGCGTCTCGATGAACGCCGGCTGCGTGATGTCGCCCTTGAGGCACTTCGCGTTCTCCGGGTGCGCCACGCCCGCCGGCACCACGGGGTCCAGGAGGTCGGTGAGGACCACGTTGTAGTCGGGGTCGTTCAGGAGGCGCGAGGCGATCAGGGGGCCGATGAGGCCGCCGGCGCCGGTGATGATGATGTTCTTCTTCGCCATTTTTGGGTGGGATTTGCGCTCGGTTTGATGGTTGTAAGGATTTCTTAATTCGTCTCTCCTTCTTTCTTTCTTTCCCCCTTTTCTCAGTAATGTGGTCTTCTCTCTCACGACGATCGACGCAGACGATTTTTTTTTTTGGGGATTTATACCTGATTCAATGCATAAGAATATTTAATTAGAAAGACAGGGAGGGAAATATTTATGTCGAGGCCGGACCGCTTTCGCGAGGCCAGTCCTCGGTGTATTACATCCATCCAGTCTGAGCTGGGGCGGTTCGGGGCACAACGTCGCGGGCCCGCGGGGAATGCGGGGTTTGGAGGGGGCTTTTCGACGAAGCCCTCGTGCGGAGAACTGGATCCTTTTATATGGAGTCGGGAGAGCGGAAGAGAGGAAGAAGGGAGAGAGAGCTGAGCTGAAAGATGGCGCGAGGCGAATATGGAGTTGCCGATGTCGCTGTGAAAATTACGTGTAGTTTCAGGTTAGTTCCCGATTCTCCAATTCAATTACATAAGGAACAAGAATGCCTTAAATAGATGCTGATTCGATTGTTTACTAACTGAGCTAATGATGCTTGTCCCGAAGGACATTAGGATGTTTCTTGCTGTGGTATATATCCACTGCCCCAATGCCTGGTGTAGTTATTTATGCATGTAGAGCCACATAGATATTCGCATGCCTTGCCACAGCTATAGAGCCCATCTGCGCAAATAATCGAATTGCACTGAGTTATTTCGTGTATGTCGATATTAGTCTAGCGCGAGAATTAAGGCTATTACTCGAGAAAGGCTGGTTTAACGAACAGGTAAGTCCCGCCAGCGTCAGTTGTTACTTGATTGGATCTCTGACATCGTCTTACGAATAGGCATGATGCGCTCACTTGAAATAATAACGGGAGTCATTGGTTGATCGAGAAATCTCTCAACGCTGCGCATCATGATCTGTGTTCCTCAATGCCGATCGGGTCTTGGCCTCAGGTGGCAGCAACGGGCCCTGCAAGCATGAGAAATCGGCTGGTGGGAGCGGAATCTCCTATTTAGGCAGTGGCTGGGATGAAACATATCTAAGGGGAAAATCCCCAATGATAGGTGAACATAAATCTGATACCAGGACTTACATCGATCTTGATTGAGAGAAAAGAGACGGTGTGAATGCACATGGGTTGCTCTCGGACAATTGACGAGTAGCGAACACCGAAAAACTGCAGTACGGCGTCCTCAGCATGCCGACTCCCTCCTTGTAATTTTGGAAACGACGGCGTTCTAAATACCGTCGGCCGACGGACCACGCTGAATGCTTGGTCATCGCAGAGCACTGTGATTGTGGGAAGTGTTGTTGACGACGGCTAAGGACGAAGACGCTGGGCTTGGTATAAAAGGCAAGAGAGGACGGATGAATCAACACTCGGAATCAGTCGCCACGCTTTCATCTCTGTCGAACAGCCAAAATTTATCATTCGAGAAACACTAGCCGCTTGGGAAAAATGGCATCATCATCCTCTCCTCGTCAGTATTGCTCTTTGGTCTCCCTTAATGTATAATGGATGTGCTATGATTAAGAGAAGAAGCACTGGTCTCCTGTGTTCTGAACTCTTGAATCATGGCATTCTTCGTTCGTGCGAGAATTTTTCGTCGACGTAATTAACTCTGATTTCGTAACAGATGTCCTCATTGCTGGCGCCGGCCTGGGTGGCCTCGTACTGGCACAAGCGCTGCGAAAGCAAGGGATTTCCTACGAGATATTCGAGCGCGATAGAAGCGCACGGGAGAGACGACCAGGCTGGGTTATCGGGTTACACCAGTGAGATGAACACGTCCTACGTAGGACTCGAAACGATGTAACAAATGCTGACTTGACGTTAGCATGCTTGATGACCTCAAAGCATCCATCCCGGACGACCTACCGCCAATCTCCTCGTTGAGCAATCTGCTTCCTCTGACCCAATACTTCCCCGAGGTTGTCTACTATGACCCTGAAAATCCGAACCAGCCGAAGATTGGAGTGCGAGGTGACGAGTCGGAGTGGATTGTCCGAGCCTCCCGCGCCAGAATCATCGAGTGGCTCGAGACGCATATTCCTGTTCAGTACAGCAAGCGAGTCACGAACATCGAAGAAGCCAACGATAAGGTGACGCTCCGCTTTGATGATGGAACCTCCGCCGTAGGGGATATTCTTGTCGGTGCTGAGGGATCTCGAAGCCCTAGTACGTGTCGCTTTACTCCTCTGTATTGTTGTCCCCATGAGAAGACGAGGTAGAGCTGACTTTTACCGCAGCCCGACAGCACATTTTCAAAGGCGAAGACCCTATCAAAACTCCACCAATGGCTATCATTCAAGGCTTCAGCACCCTTTATGATGACGAGCTGGAGGAGCAGTTGCGTCTTGGCCATTCCCTCTACATCGTTGACATGAACTCTGTCAACGGGTCTCCCATGCTTCTTTTGGTCATGCTAATCGAGGTATATCCCGACGGCAAGTCGGGGAAGTTCGGCTGGTGCTTGATCTGGCCTGATGAGTATGCTCCCTCGAGTCCTGATTATTCCTTCTCTTGGCATGTTTCCAAATTATTGTTGTCATGTAATCCCATAACTCCGCCCGCAAATTGGAATTTTCCGAAAACTAACCATATGTTGCGCAGGCGGGCTGCAAAAGAGGACTTTTGGGTTAATAGCGCCAGTGGTCAGCAGCAGTATGACTTCGTCATTGAGAAGACCAAGAACCTGCCAGCGAAGTACCTCACTGCTATCCAGAAAGCTGACCCTCAGTCATGCATCCCGATACTCAATCTTGTAAGCGAATAAATCAAAGCTTAACCGACATGTTTGAAGTTGCCGACTAATTCATAGCAGTATACTCTAATTATGGACTCAATGCCAACCGGACGCATTACGCTCTTGGGCGACGCCGCCCATGCAATGACCCCTTGTAAGTGCGCGACAACACTCCCAATAATGAGCAAAAACTTACGATTCGCGCCAGTCCGTGGGGAGGGCGGCTTCCATGCTATCTCGGATGCTCTGAATCTCGCCAGGGTCATTGGCAAGATCGATAAGCACAACACTGAGAATATCAAGGAAGTGTTCGACGCGTACCAGGCCAAGATGCTTCTGACAGGCAAAGCAGCCGCTAAGCTCTCTGAGGAACAGTTTGCGAAGAAGCGAGAATTAGGCGGGCCTGAATTCTATACAGCTTGGGGTCGGCCCATGGCCCCGCTGCCCGACGAAGATTTCCCATAACGGCGGGATGCTGCGACTGATGAGGCGAGCCTAACTACTTCTGTTGCAGATGATGCGACGCTAAGCGCTGTTGGGCTGTCAAAAATCTGGAGTTGCAGGGAATACTCGACTTGGCGCCATTCAACCTCGGATGCAGTTACATCTCCAGCATCAATGGGAGCACTCTGAACTTTCGGGCGCGTGTGTGTCTCGCGATGCTACTGGATAGGTTGTTAGACGAGATGACCATGGTGACTCAACTCATGCAATACATTACAAAATTGGCACACCATCTCTTTGCTAGTAAAGTTACCCGTAGTAATGTCACCATTAGCTCACCAGCTGCTGCTAGTCACACATGTTGTCCCGTTGTCTGGCTCAAGCTTGAGTCTCAAGAGCCCTCTTGGTAGACCATCTTAAAACCACCCTTATATCTCCGGTAGCCTTCGGCGATTATCTACAGTCTCTTGGGGGAGACAGACCTCGAAGAGCCTCAAGGGCGAGGAGCGGTACGCCAGCCTTAAGTCTAACCATGCTAATAGTTGCTATAGTTGATTATAGACAGGCTGTCTAATACTCCTACTTCCCTACTTGTAGTTAAGCACGTCGCCCATGGTGGAGGAATGCAGCCTGCAGGTACCCGTGGCGCTCATATGCCAAACAATACGATATGCCAAGATGCGCTGGACGCTGCGCCGCCAGTCCGCATCGGACCTAATCAAAGCTCACTTGGGAAGAAGTGGTTAGGCGGCTAGCAGCTATAAGGCTCCTAGATTCAATACAAAAACATACGATGCCCTGAATCTGATTTAAGCTGAAGTTCTTGGTCTGTGTTGGCAAATCATCCATCGCGTCTTGCATCGACATCGCTTGAATCAAGCAAATCGCAACGATGAGGTTGGCAACGCCTATCTTCGTCCTGTCGTCCCTGTTGGGCGTAACACTTGCAGGTACTGATGCAACTCACCCCCTTTTAACTGACGCCGCTAACCCTTTTTCCAAGACTGCGGTGTTGAGGGTGGTACTATCGTGGTGGCCAACCCAGACTATCAAATTCTCGATGAGCTCGAGCTCTGCAGTACCATTTACGGCAATATTCTCGTCGACCCTGGCTTTGTGTATTTCATACTGCAAGGTCCCACGGAGATTACCGGTACCATAATCGCCCACGAGAATAAGATCTTGAAGTACGTCTCACTCGCCAATGTGACCAATCTGGGGGGGTTCTCGTTCGCGGACCCGGAGATTACGGGGCAGATCAACTTCCCCGAAGTGACGGAGATAGGCAACTTGGAGTGGAAGAATATCCTGTTTGGAAATGGCATCGACTTTTATTCCTGGCACGCCCCAAAACTCGTCGCGGTGTCCAGCCTCAACGTAGAAGGAACCGACTTGAGCGGCTTCTCCCCAGACTATCCAAGCTACGACGGTGTTACCTTCTACTACGAGGGGCTTGAAGGCTTGCAGACGGCTGACAATATTCGCGTTGTGAACAACAATGGTATGGATGATGTGGTATTCAAGTCGCTGAAGACGATCAGCGGATCGCTGACCGTTGGAAACAACATCAACATTCGGCGCGGGACGGGGAAGAGAGACCAAGGCAATCTCCTCATCTCCTTACCCGTATTGGAGTCCGTCGGAAACGTGGTGATCTACGACACCACGGTGCACCGGTCAGAGAAGGGAAAAGTAGACCTACCAGTTCTAGGTCATGTCTTCGGAGATTTCAACGTCACGACTGTCACGGGGATTAGCGATCTATCCGTCCCTGCTCTGACGGATGTCGACGGCGGGCTATATATCTTGGACAACACGGGGCTGAGAGACCTTAGCTTCCCGGAGCTGCGCAGGGTTGGCCACGTCGTTTTCGAAGGTGGCAATAGTTATGCCCCCGGATTCTCAACCATCTCGTTCCCTGTCCTTGAAAAGGTCGGATCATTTTACGTCAACGCCCCGGCGAATTCGTTCGACTGTGCGTCCCTGGAACATATTCGGGCGGTCGCGGACGAGTTCTACTGTGCGAATGACAACGGCCCTCAAGGCCCAGGCACGCCACCGTCGTCAACTTCAGGGCCAAGCCAAAGTTATAGCACACCCGGACCTTACCCAACTAGCGTTCCTGAATCTTACCCTACTCCCAAGCCAACCAGCGAGCCATACCCAACCAGTGAGCCGTATCCAACCAACGAGCCATACCCAACCAGCGAGTCATCCCCGACCAGCGAGTCATCCCCGACCTCCAAGCCATATCCGACCAGCGAACCAGGTTCGACGGATGAACCTAGTCAAACAAATGGCCCTGCACCAACGGAGTCAGCCAGCAGCCCAGCCGGACCGGTCGGCACCGGTACTACCCCCACCACCGGGAGCCCTCCAAACCCTACGGGGAGTCTTCCCGCGACTGGCGGAGCCTCTCGTCTGAACATGCCCATTGCGATAATGACGTTGATGTTCATGAGCTGGATGTTGTAATTGATACTGCCTGCTCCTAATATCAAAGTCGAGCCTAGTGTAAGCCTAATTCGGATAGCAATATAAATTCTGTCTTCATATTGGCAGTCTTAAAATGTGCTATGATTGTATTACTGTGCAGAATTATTTTGGTTTTACTCGTATCATGGCTGCTTTACGTCACACGCAGCTGAAGAAGAAGAGGCGCACTTCTCTTGTCAATGTTATTGCGAAACTATTGTATCTACGCCGAAGGAGCGGGCAATGTGAAATCAACAGACATTAGACACAGAGTGAGATCTCATCGGAAATCCTATATGTTCTCTACCATTAGTTAGTGATGTATGAAGTCGTAGAGACAGTTAACCGTACATGGTATTTAGTTGTCTTGTTATTGTTCAATGATTTGCGCCGGAAGTAGAGTCTCAGTATGTCTACTAGGGCGGCGAAAGAGTTCAGTCCTAGCGAATGAATGAAGTAAAATACTAAATCAGGGATACAGATGTTAGAGAATAAGTTCATGAGGGATTCACAATCGACGGAATTCCTCTCGCACCGGCTATCCTGTACCATAGTATGGTCATTTGCTGCATGGCTTTTTGGTCGCTGTGCACTTCTACTACATAGTATGTAAGACATAGCGGAGAGAACTGGCTATGAGGTTGATTAAGGTTGGGTATAAATCGTTATTTAGTAGTAGTATCCGGCTGGCCAGAGTTGTCCCGTACTCTGGATGGTCTCTCTCCAAGCTTATCAACTTTTCCTACTATCCCCGTTCCGCGGAAAGCGATACCTACCACCGCAACACAAAAAATGCCAATTGCGAAATTGAACCAGTTAGCCGCCCTAATGCTCCGTATTGAAGCTTCATCCCATGCTGTGATCTGCCCAGCATGTTCTACCGGGACACCTCTCTCCCTGGCGAGAACGGCCGTCTGAATGGCCGTGTCAATCGCAAGACCAATGGCTCTGCCAACCCCGGCCGAGGCATTGATAAGACCCCCGCCCAATGCTTGATCTTCTTGCGGCAGAGATTTTGATGTGAAAAGGGTCAGGCAAGGCCATGTGATATCGGCGCCGATGACGGATAGGATGAACGCGGGGAGGCCGAATGCGAAGTAGGATGTAGACTGAGGAAGCGGCACGGCAAATAGTAAACATGAGACAGACATTGCCACGTTTGCGCATAGGAGTAAGATCCATGTCGGAATGCGCGAAATGAGGCGACTGACGATGAATGCAACTAGGGCCCCAGTAGCACCCGTCGGGATGAAACGTAGAGTCGTCTGTAAGGGACTGAGGCCTTGATAGTCCTGGAAGAAGTATGTCGCATAGACTAGGAAGTTGTTAAAGCCAGCGAAGAAGAGTGCCATGATCGCCAGGCCAGCAGAGAACCTCCCGTTTTTGAAGATAGATACTTTCATGAGTGGTCTCCTCGTAGTGCGGTTTTCTTGATACCACTGCCAGCCGTAAAACACGCCCAATAGGATCAGCGCCACCACGATCAAGACAGAAACCCAGGGGGTGCGCCAGCCCACGACATTGCCCTCTGTCAAGGCGAAAAGGAGAGCAAGTAGGCCTGCTGTAACCAGGAAGCCCCCTAGCCAATCTACAGATTCAAGAAGGGCGAACCCTTTCTTAGAAGGAACTGTGTGAGCTGGCGGTGGGGGTATGAAGAGGATTCCGGCAACGGTAACCACGACACCAAGTGCTCCTAGAGCGCCGAACACCCATTTCCAAGTTGTGGCCGAGGCGATGCCGCCCGCAAGAAGGTTTCCGAAGACACTTCCCAAGGGAGATCCAGAAGCTGGCAGCGGGTCAACAGATTGGCTCTTGGCCGAATAGCAGAGGTCTCACATACCGTAGGCGCTGAATGCATAATTCTTAGCTTTCCCCGGGGGGAAGGTGACACCCAAGATGCCAATCGCGGTCGGCACGTTCGCCGCAGCTCCCTATACGAAGTAAGATATCGAGAAAATAAAGGAAGCGACAGCGTTTGCCTTACCAGGCCTTGGAGCCCTCTAAATAGATCGAAGGCAATCTCATTTGGCAGGAAAGGGTTAGCTATAAGCGTCACGGCGACGAAAGCGCTACCCCAAATAAATATATCCCGTTTGCCATATACTGCAAGACTTTATATCAGCGACTATTATCCTGATATTGATTGTTTCTGTTGCTTGGAAAGCCGCCGGGAAACACTCACTGTCGGCTATGCGGCCCCAGAGCAATAGAAACGTCCCAAATGTCAGAGCGTAGGCAGATACGACCCATTGAAGCCTGCTCTCAGGGATGTTTAGCTCCCTGCCGATTGTCGGCAGAATGATGACGACCGCTTGACCAGAAAGCGTCTGCTCAAACGTTAGTGGGATAATTCTTGCATCTTTGAACAATGGAAGTAGGATTTACATTTAAAAAGCTCGCGCCGGTGACGGTAGCTACCAGAGCTATACACCGAGCTCTAGAAAGTGGTAGAGCTGGAGCATCCTCTTCTCCAGATTCGGATACATCGTAGGTGGGTTCGGTCACGACTCCAACAATCTTCTCGTCGTCAGCTCTCCCGGCACTGGGACTGCTAGGTCTCCGAATTGAAAAATCTGGTGCTGCCATCGTCCCTGGTGAAGATAAATAATCATCTGGTGCCCGCGCCACGTTCGGTCAGCGAGAGAAAGGTATATAGGAGGAATCAGAGCGGAAGAAGTTATCCCTCCGCATCGGCAAGCTGTCCGGCATATCGTCGGCGAGAAATGCGGCGCCAAGTCGTGGAGACACAGTAAGCGAGGCCGAGAGCGGGCTCGAATCCGGGTTTTATACCTAGTGTACCAATCGCGCGAGGGGACTGGAGACGGCAATGGCGGAGCTGGGCATATTCCGGGCATACACGTATTTTAATACATTGTTGCTTTGTTTTGCATCATGGTGCTAAGCTTAGCACGGGAGGTAGATTGAAAGCCATCACTTGCTACCAAGTTCCAACTACCGATTGATGTGGAGTGACAGGTTCGATTTCAAACCACATCGATTCAAGCGCCGGTTATAACCTAGGCTACGGGCCTCCCGCAATATGCCACCCCTGTTAAAGATCCGACCACAAGCCTAGGAAACATAAGACAGTTCGACTCAGTTTGCACAGAGCAACTCGTTTAGTTTCATAGAAGTAATTCAGTTCTATAGCCTTTGTTTTGTCAATTGAGCACTCAACCAATAAAGTCAATGCTACGGCTGGAAGAATACTTGTTTTAGGGCGTTTAGCTCTCCCCACTTCGCAATATATCGGTGGAGGGGCTTTCCCAAAGAGCTAAGAGCAAGGAATACTAAGATCGATCATCTTATATATGCGGCCCGGATAGAGCTAAATAATCCAATAGCTGGCAAGTACTTAAATCAGTCAATACCAGCCAACTTTAAGGCGAATAATTTACAAGGAAAGTAGGGAATGTTATAGCACGATGATATAAACGCCACCTTAGTGCAACCAGCAACTAAGCCTCACATCAAAACCCAAGAGACAATACTTTCAGGGACGTATATTGAGTACCTATGAAACTTTGTGTTGGCCCAAGAGGAGATCGCGAATTCGGCCACCATGGCGCAAACGGCACTTAGAACTTTAAGTTACCTACTAGTCCTAGTCTTACCGCTAACCATAAGGACATGGACCTCTTCGGACTTCCTCTTAGATATCTTCGAATTCAGTAGAGGACAGGTACATCGCATACCAATCAAAATTAGCTTAACGGCATAGTTCCAAGAGCTGACTTCTACCCTTGGGTAAGCATTGAGTCCCAATATTAGCTGCCAAGAGTTAAGCGCCGATAAATTTGAGCGAAAGGAAAAAATCAGACGAAATTTATTCCGTTGTACTCTGCGACAGGAGCTAGGACGTGCCTGTTGTCTATGCTATATCATATTAAAATATACAGGTAGGGGTAGGAAAGAAAAGAGGAAGAAAAACTTGTTCATCGAACTTTCTGAAAAATCTAATACATCATTTATTGAGCCAATGTCGCTGGCTGACGAACACCATGGACAAACCCTTGAGGAGAATGAACATCTTTTCCTGGGTGGTGCCCGTGTAGGAACTCGTGATAAAAATGCCACCGCTTCATTCCGTCGTGTCCGCGGGCCAGAAGAACCAGGCTATGACGATGGCGAGCTTCAGAACCCCAGCAACCCACAGAACGCCCGCGCAGCCAAGCGAGGTGTGAGAAATCAAGCCGCCTACAACAGCCCCTATAAGAAGCAAAAGTGGCGCTGACACTCTTCGATTCCTCTCTGCGTTGTGCATGGCCAGCAAGTTGGCGTCGGAGAACAGATCGCAGTAAATGCTTGTGAGCACAACGCTCGTTAGAGCGTTGTGCTTGAGCGCTCTGCTGACCACGGCTTGCCCACAGGCCTGGAATGCGATCAGAGCAATAGGAACAATCTCAGGCCATCCGATCGATTCTTTAGGGTCTAGCGATTTTGGCCCATACGTAAGAATTGCCGCGGCTATGATAATCACTACCGTCTGGATGGTGAAAGAAGCGCAGAGCACCCATCGTCGTGTTGGTGAGAAGTAGCGATGAAAAATGCTGAAGAAGACTGATCCCAAAGAGAAAAATGCGATCGAGGAGCCTGACTTGATCCATCTGGTGGATTCGTGCGGCGCAGCAATCCCTAAGCCGAAATACACCGTGTTTCCTGTATCAATCGTGTTAGTCCTGGTGTTCAATTCAGTAGGATGGGGACTGGGAAACAAACCTGTCTGCATCGAGACGAAAGAGCCCCATGTAGATATGGATGCGCTATCCAGCATGCCAGTCACGAAATAGCAGGCGAGGAGAATCAGATCTGTCCACTCCCGACGAACATTGACCATCAGGCTGGTGCGCCATGTTGACTTGGACGTCCAGCCCCCATCTAACAACGGCTGTTCTTCGTCTCCGGGGGCTGGTGGAAATCGACCCGAGCCATTGATGGCGCCATATCCGCCGGATGAGACATGAGCTGACATGGCAAAAGTTGCAAGCGACGGCGCAAAATGTCTCGTGTTTTCCAGAATGGCGCGTTCGCAACCGAGCAAATTAAGAACGATGCCAGGTCGGCGTGAAGAATGAGGCAGAAGGAAGAAAACCCCGAGATACCCCCCTTTCGCCGCGAACTCAATCCGAGAAGCAAGGCTAGGTTTCACCGATCCTTGATCATCGTGGAAGGTGACACGTAGTTTTGGAGGTGGTGAAAATCCATGACAACCTCCATAGGGCTCGAGATCGGCGTTGGGGGCACTAGTAATCACACAAAGAATGGATGGAACGTATACCAGATTGCGTTAGATCGTACAGTACTAATATATATACAGTTTAACCTGCGAGCATCCGGGGGATCATCGTGCAATCTTCGGTTTCGTACGCAATTACTCCTGGCCTGAAGGGGAAAGGAAGTTCTCAACTTTGCGATGCTTATTTAGCCAAGGAATCCAGGTTGAATCACGCGCACTTCGGCGGTCTGTAAATTTCCCCAGAGACCCTGCTCTCGCCCACGTAGTCCAACGGCTAGGTGCACCTACACGCACTACCCGCTCGACGCTCATGCAACCAACAACGAGCTTGGAAACATCCTTGTCACGGAAACATCGATAGATTGGCCGTGACAGGGGTTCCAGGCTACCGGTTCAGACTCTAGTAGCTGCGGCATAGGGGCCTCAAGAGGTAAAGCCTTGTTTTCCTTGCAGACAAAGGTGAGAGAGACATGCAATGCGATACGCTGGAGAATACTCGGTTTTGCTTCGGAATCTATTAGTAGAGTGCTCAGGAGCCTGCTGTACCTGTCATAGTCTCAGGTAGCTCGTAGCTCGGCTGCCCGCATCCCCTCAGGGGCCCTGCTCGCAGCAGTGTTGACCCATGAAGTTCTCGATTGAGCACCGGCACCGGGATACCCCAAAGGCGCGTAAGGTTTTATTAGCTTATCTAAGGTAACCAGGGAGCTCGCCGTAAACAGCAGTTGAGAAAATCATCGTCACTCAGGAGTCAGGCAACCTCGGGGAATCGTTAACGACTTTGCTCCGCTCTTTTGTCCCTTCACCTTTGGACGATTCCATCTCTTCCTCTTTTCTCGCGCTGCATTGTTAAAGGCAGCGACTCCCTCACCACCCTCGCCGAATTGATTCGTGCGGTGTCTTTGTTCCATTGGAAGCTTTCCTTAGCGTTATTCAATTGAATCGTCTCATACAACGACGATGCAGCTCCCAAGCTCCCACGGTAGCTCGGTGTCGCGGATCCTGATCGCGGGGCTTGCTTTAAGCCACCAAGGACTCGCAGTGCCAGTTCAAGACAGCCCGCGCCAGTATCTCCTAGCCGGCGTAGAACTCCCCGCCAAATATACTAAGAAACCCAAGTCGCCGTACAACCCAGATTACAGAGACCCTCTTGATAAGGCTGTTGATTCGGTTGGAGGGGAGCTTGACCCTCTGCCGTATCGTAACGGCTTGGGCGCGTCTGTTTTGGGACCATGGAACTGGGAACGCTCTCGCCAGAGTCCCGATCTCGTCCGTCCTCCCAGCACCGACCATGGCGACATGAAGAATATGCGATGGAGTTTTGCGGACTCCCATATTCGAATTGAGGTAAGATCGATCTTCTTAATGTTAGTGCTGTGCTCCAGCTAACAGTGTAACAGGAGGGTGGATGGACCCGTCAGACAACGACTCGGGAGCTGGGCAGCAGTGTCGAACTTGCCAGCGTCAACATGCGACTCGATAAGGGTGTTATTCGCGAGCTACATTGGCACAAGGAGGCCGAATGGGCGTATGTGCTCGACGGTGAAGTCAGAATCACCGCGATTGACTACGAAGGGGGCAACTTCATCGACGACCTGAAGAAGGGCGATCTGTGGTATTTCCCTAGCGGTGTCCCCCACTCTCTTCAAGGCCTAAGCGACAACGGCACCGAGTTTTTGCTCATCTTTGATGATGGGGCCTTTTCAGAAGAGTCGACGTTCATCCTCTCCGACTGGCTTGGTTCGTGTTCAGGATTCGATATTCCATGCTTGGCTGCAACTAACGTATCGTAGCACACACCCCGAAGTCGGTCATCTCGAAAAACTTCAACCTGGCCCCCGAAGTCTTTGCACATCTCCCCAAGAACGAGAAGTACATATTCAAAGGCTCGTATCCGGGCTCGCTCGAAGACGAATCACCAACTGGCAAGAACGTCAAGAAATCGAAGTATAATTTCAGCCATCGCATGCTAGAGCAAGAACCCAAGATCACCAGTGGCGGCGAGGTCAGGATCGCCGATTCCAGAAACTTTCCCATCTCCAAGACAGTAGCAGCCGCGCACGTCACCATCCAACCCGGCGCTTTACGAGAGATGCACTGGCATCCTAATGCCGACGAATGGAGCTTCTTCATCAAGGGTCGGGCTCGTGTCACCATCTTTGGTGCCCAGGGCACTGCGCGAACATTCGATTATCTTCCCGGTGATGTCGGTATCGTACCGCGAAACATGGGTCATTTCGTAGAGAACATCGGCGACGAGCCTATCGAGATGCTTGAGGTCTTCAAGGCCGACGAGTTTAGGGATTTCTCTCTCTTCCAGTGGATGGGCGAAACTCCGAAGAAGCTAGTCGTCGACCACCTGTTCCAGGACGACCCGAAGAACGGCGAGATCTTCTGGAACACGGTAAAGAGCGCCGAGAAGGACGAAGTGACGCTGCCAGACCCACCGAAAGATGCGGCATTCGGCGATGCCGGCGAGTTGTAGTTCGCCTTCGAGGAAGTGTTTACTATTTTGAACTGGCGGTCATTCGTATATTGGAAACACAGGATATGAGTTGGATATTCTCTTCATGGTGGGGTTAGGCCACATGTTAGTAAATATTTATGGTGTAATACCTAGTTAAAACTTTTGTACCAGAGTAAAGCAGAATGAAAAATACCCTTTCCTATATGTCCCAGAACGTCCTTTTGTTCAGCCTCAGTTGTGCAAGTGAAGAGGGAAGAACCCCATTATATAAGTACGTAACGTGAAACTACGCATGAGGTGCTGCATCCTATGTGCCCGGACACCTCATTCAACCATTGATTGTCAATTATTACTGTCTAATACTGGAGAGTATTATTCCCTTTTACTTCTCCATCGCTTAGACATGCCCCCATTGTGAAGGAGCTGCTGTGTAGGTTGTGCCATCCAATCATGGCATTTTAAATCGCGTACTTTGCATTGCGGCAGCACCAGGGATCCCATGGAGCATAGGACCTTGCAGTCTACTCAGAGTACCCAAACTTGACAAGCAACTCAGAGAAAATCGAAAATATTCCAGGCAGGTCAATATGCTGCCATAACTAACACCACTGTCCGTCCATCCGTTCATCCACCCAAAACGAGAAAGCAAGCCGCTGGAGCTATTTTAGCGCATCCCAGAGGAAGTGCGGGGGAAGGCAACAGAAGAGACCATGACTCTCGGTATTGACGTGCCCCGTAACACTTGACCGACTTACGAAGTACTTTGTGTTCTAGTGTTCCGGAGACAAGATATCCGTGAAGTCTGGCAACTTGCCATCCTGTCAGATCGTCAATGTCGTCTTCGGCGGCGCACCGTCGTAATAGCAGGCAATCTTGCGACTTTCCGTCCAGGTAAAAACACCGATATCAAGACCATCCTCTGTGCCATGTTTCGGGATTATCTCGCCATGTTTGGAACATCATTCCCTCTTCGCTTCTTCTGTGAAGAGAAACGAGGGTGTGGGCAGGCAAAGCTGAACGCCGTGACCAGATAGCATAGCATACCTAACTTACTCCAAGTGCTACGCTAATCTGGCAGAAAACCCCACGTGCGCTAGAACTTCATCGTAGGATTCTCTGTAAGTCTAAGAGACCTAGCGTAGCAGGATGAAGACATCAACAGGCTAGGTTAGCTTGCTTAGCTGCACTCTCACCGGTTAGTGTACTGGACTTCCTTGACTCTTCTGTAAGGTCGATGATTCTCTCGTGTTTTGCGACTAACTCTGATGGGCTTGAAATCCGTTGAAAGGAGGACGAGATACGGTACACGACATGGGCTTCTTGGGCACCTACCAGTGTGCGTAGCGATTTGGAGCTGCCTGTAAGCGCCCAATCGTGTATGTATCTCCATGTGCACCACAGCACGACAGATGCCCACCACACACCCACCAGCAATCCACTCTGTCCACCTATAACGGGCACTAAACTAACTTCCGCAGCTACGCAGCGACTCTCGATTTCCGCGAGTTAGCAGATTCTGGGGTGAAACTAGCTAGCAAGCTAGGCTGGGCTGGCGAAGAGCCTAACTCGAGATCAATGGTCACGGGGGACTGGTCCTAGGTAATTTGCAAATGTTTTCTGAAACTGGTACGAGAGTCGGATATGATGAGGATATAATCTGACACTACGAAGCTATCGACAACTCTGGCTATGGAGTTGCAACATTGTGGAGACAAGACCGCGCGGCATCTCTCGTCGCTCGGGGACCTTGGCAAGCCGTCCAGAGATAACTGTAGGCCTGGATATCGTATCGGTCTAAAACATCCTTGACTTCAGTCCAATGAGCAACGAGACGGTGGGTTGTGCTGGGGCTCGTGGACTGGCTTCAAGGTAGGATGCCGGCCTATTTAGGAAAGTAGACATGGTTTGCGCAAATGGAAACATCGCCCGTTCTATTCTAGACTGTTCACACCTTGACTACCGCCGTCAGCGCTATGCTACATGCATTGTAACGCATCAGGCTATTTCCTCCAGATCCACTTTGTCATCACCCGGCCTGCTCAGGGTGATACTAGCTTCGCAGCCAGGCGGACATGGCGAAAACCTCGACCAGACACTGTCTCCGAAGAGTGAGATATGCCTCGAAACCATTCTCGCTGCGACCAAGATCGTCGTTCACGTAGGTTATTCGGTACAGAATGATTATTTCCGAGAAATTCTCGGCGCCTAGCAAACCCAGAGATGGCCAAGGGCTTGGTGACTGCAGTGAAACGGTTTCATGCCTAGTTGGGTTAGTTGTAAGCCTTTTGCCATGCATCTTGGCTATGCAACGAAGCTTACCATAACGTCGCCCGGGAATATCTACGAGGTGGCTTACATACTGCTCGCAACGACACCCTTACACCGCGATTCTCTCATCGTCTCGGGCGCATTCATCTAACAGGGAAAGTCATGTGATTGCGCGTGCTGGTGGCACTGTCGAATATTGAGTGGCAGAGCATCATGGGTGTTGGAGACGAATGACTAGCTGCAGCTCCAAATCTGTGTGGGAGCCAATAACGGTTTCTCACTTTCTGTTTGGGGCGTGGACCATTCGTCTCCAGTAGTCTGTATCTATTTAGGATAGCTGCCAGGGCTTGACTGGGGAGTTTCCTAGGCTAGATCGTGCGTGAAGCTGGGCTTGATTTAAGAGAACATGGGGAATATTCCTAGTGTATACCTAACGCTAATCTTGAAAATCTATAAAGAAGTATACGTAGACAAAGTAGAGCCCCTGCTACAGATCACAGTTTGGTCCATCAGTGATTATTTCCATGTCAGAGCAATCAATCTCAGGATGGCTCACATATCTCGGGATTACTAATCTAGGCGCCCCTTGCTGCTTACGAACACATTGCTGGGGAGAAAATCATCTTTAGCATATAATACATACCGGTATAAAAGTCACTATAAACTACTACAAAGTATGCACAGGGATCTAAGTGGCAAGAGACTCTGTGCACCGTATTATACGCCACTATCATCGTTTCTTACTTGGTTGCTAGTTCGCTTATGAGTGCTCTAGGCACAACCCCGCGTTGCAGTCACCATCCGGCTCCAGGTTCGTATCATCAAAAGCACCTAGCTCGCTGATTCGTAGAAGAGCACGCATAATCACACCTCAGCCCGCATGTGGCCGGGTCGAAGCTAGGGTCAAGGCTGTCGAGCGAGCACCATGTTAGATTGTGCAGCTCATCGGGACGCATCATCCCTCCAGCCAGTAGGAAGACTGGATAATTGGCCGCGACCCATGGCATCCTTCCCTTCTTGGAACCAGGAACCCCAACCTTCATTCTCCATAGAAGACGTCTCTTCGATGCCTTGGTAGTAACCTGGCTATCTGTAGGGGATGCCGACAGACTGCGAGAATGGACCGAAAGGGGGGGATGTCACTGCACTGGTTCAAGGGCTCCGATTCGATGATTGTGTTTATCTTTACCTATTCAGACGATGCTACCTACCGTGACACGTACTCCACGACCTTCTCCTTGTGGTGTTAACAGCAGTTGGGCCCTCTCTGTGTAATAGTGATAGTTAGTTTAAAGTCAAGAGGCAAGACGCCTCATGGACGAATTGGCAAGACCACTCGACTTACCATCTTGACTGACAACTCCTCTTCCCCTGTCAGGCTGTCACCATGGCTATAAAATCCTTGAATATAGAAAGTAACGTCGAGGCTCTCAAAGAAGAGCTGCGAACGGATCATAACATCGCCAGAGTTAAACACTATTCTCGGGTCGTTCCAGAAAGATTCCCCTCTGCAGCAAAACAATACTTCCTCGACAAAATCCCCATTGCTCAGTGGCTCCCACGATACTCTCCGTCATGGCTAGCTTCGGACTTCAGTAAGTAACTCAGAAACTATGTTCCCAGGTCAAAAACTTGCAGAAGGCGATGTAATCGTGAGATAACATTTCACGATGTATAATGTAAAATATTTATCGTCAACTCGATGAATTATTGGCCAGCGGGAAACCTGACTAACAAATATTGTGTAGTGGCTGGTTTGACCATTGGAGTGATGCTCATTCCTCAAGGTCTTTCCTATGCTAAAATCGCTACAATTCCCATCGAACACGGACTTTACAGCAGTTGGCTGCCTGCCGCCATCGCTGTGTTCCTTGGAACTTCCAAAGGTGAGCCTAGTTGCAAAAATATTAAATATTTTTGAAAGATAGCTGACATGAGAGTACTGCAGATTTGTCTACCGGACCAACCTCTCTCATGGGTCTTCTGACCTCGGAAATCGTCGCAGACCTGAAGGCCGAATACAGCCCCGTTGACATCGCTGCGGCCACTGCTTTCTTGGTTGGTGTCTACGGACTGGCTATTGGCTTACTCGGCCTCGGTTTCCTCCTTGACTACATCTCCATTCCCGTTTTGACCGGTTTCATCTCGGCTACAGCCCTCACAATCGGATTTGGGCAGGTTGGTTCGCTTGTGGGACTCGACGGTACGCCCTCTACAGTTTTCGATATAATCGGAGACGTGCTTAGGAGGCTTCCCAAATGGGACGGTCCAACTTCTGGTATTGGCTTCGGCACTATCCTCGTCCTCCTTATTATGGAGAAGATCGGGAAGAAATGGGGCAAGAAGCACTTCATCATCCAGTACGCTGCGAGCAGTCGAGCCATCATTGTTCTCGTCATCTTCACCCTCATCTCCTACCTCGTCAACAAAGACCGCGAGGATCCGCTCTGGGCCATCAGCAAGGTCGACACCAACGGCATCGCATACCCGAAGGTGCACGATCGTACCCTTCTTTCCAAGGTGGCTACGCGAGCTATAGCCCCATTCATCGCCGCGGCGCTAGAACACCAGGCTGTGGCAAAGGCGTTTGGCAGGAAGAACCACTACACCGTTGACCAAACTCAAGAGTTCAACTACCTCGGCACTACAAACCTTGTCAACAGCTTCTTTGGTGCTATGCCCGTCGGAGGAGCCATGTCGCGAACTGCGGTCAATTCGGAGTGTAACGTCCGCAGCCCCTTGAACGGCATCGTTACTGCTGGTTTTATCCTCCTGACGATTTACGTCTTCTCCCCCGCTCTCTATTGGCTTCCCAAGGCAACCCTGGCAGCTATTATCGTGAGTTTTAACCACAGGCAGCCGAATTAGAAAATTTGAATTAAATGCTAACTTAGAGTTAGATTATGGCTGTCATTCACCTGTTCGGGCCATTTTCTCTTATCTACAGATACTACCGAGTCTCGATCGCAGACTACATTGCATTCAACGTAGCATTTGTGAGTCTATCTTCTAAAACCTGGGCTCTGCCCCGCTCGAATTTGCTTCTCGGAGGCGACATTAGGTCGATTCTGATCCCAGAAAAATTACTCTCGAAGCTGACAGTTTGAATCTAGTTTGTCACCGTCTTCGTAGGCTCGGAGTATGGTATCGGAGGCGCCGCTGGCTGGGCTGTTGTCTGGACTCTTCTCCGCTCAGCATTCGTCAAGCCCAAGATCTCGACCAACACCGCCCCGGGGGGCCGTACAGACTCGTCTCGATCCCTTACCAGAGTAGCGGGGACGGAGAATGCCGGCATCACAATCCCCGAGGACACCGTGGTCGTCACCTTCCAGGACTCGGTCTTCTACCCCAACGCCCAGCGCACCAAGACTCAAGTCCTCGAATCCATCCAACTCGTGTACCCGTCAGTGCAGAATCCCAACTATCGCGCAGACACCGCACGCTCGTGGAGCGTTGCTGGCGAACGACGGCTCGCGAGGATTCGCAGAGAGCGCAATATCACTATGAAAGAGATGCCGCTATCAGTCGTCGTCTGGGACTTCACGATGGTTCCCTTCATCGATGTGACCGGTGTTACTGCCCTCGCAGAGTTGAAGGATGATATCCGCCGGCAGCTCGGAAGCTTCGTCGAAATCCGCATGGTGAATCTGACTCCAGGCGTTATACAACGATTTGAACGTGCCAGGTGGCAATTGTCGGAGGTCGATGGGGCCCAGGACGAAGGCGCTGATATCATCTATCCATCGCTTGAGAGGGCTGTTTGGGACGAGCGCGAATTGGTCAAGGAGGGTCTGAAGGGCGTCGTCACTGAAAAGGCTTAGTTCAGGCCCGATACAGGACGCAAGGGAAAGGATGAAACGACTGGCTTATTTTGGATGGACGATCTACGATCTATGTTTGGGATTTGATTGGTTTGAAACATGATGGCTTAATCTTGGCTGTGTATGCTTGGAACGGAATAAGGGCTTCTCTGATGGATTTTGTATTAAGGTGTTCTTAGCAAAGGGTCAAGTTATTTATTGATCTGGTGCTTAGGTCTCTAGGATAGTTGCATATGGATTGAGTAGATATTGTTCAAGTAATTCGTTATGGTTCTTCAAATTTAGCTCTGCCATGCATTAGGAGAAAACAGCTTACTTTGGATTGGAGAGTTAGATAGATCATGTATCTACAGCAGAGGACAAGCTAGAGAGGGCTTATCTTGGCCCTGAAATATATATTTCCCCCTGAAATATTCACTAGTACTTTACCTGGGTACTGTCCTGCATCTGGAAATGTTTTCTGCAGATGTGTTCTGCTGATTTGAGCAAATAGATACTGTAAAACTTTATGGACATATCTTTATGCATGGATTACCGGGCCAGAAACAATAATAGCCACTCTTATCAATAGTGGTTCTGGAAGGGCCTTTCTGCCCTGAAATTAACCACCGGTACCCCAGATGGCTAATTTAGTTCTCAACAACTCACATACCATATTACAACACAATTTTATTTACCATTATAGCATATTGAAGGCAATATCATCTTAGCACAATGTTGTTAGACCTCTTAACATAGCATTATCAAGCATATATCCTAAGTGAACATTCTATGCTCAATGATAGACAGTGTATGAATCATACACCAAGTTTGTTTCCCAATAATCACAGGTGTTGTAGGGATGTTCACAACGCCTACGTTAATCTTAAGTGACTTGCCAATAACCACGTGACTACCAAGACAAACATTCATTAAGACATGCCTTGTCACACTCAAGATTGCAATTATAACTTGTTGAAAGCTTTGTACAGTGGGGCTTCCGTGTGCTAGTGTACCACTGTGAATTAGGTTACCGGTCCGGCCCGTAGCCCGGCTTGTACAAGAATTACGGAGCGGAGCCAAAACCACAATCCCGGACCGGCCTCCAAAGCACAACGTCCTCACCCCCGAGCTGCCACAAAAATAAACACGTAAAAAGCGGAGATGCTGGCTTCATCTATCCTCGGCCCATGAAATTGCTTTGGCAACCAGTATGACTTGTACTTGTACTTGTATTCCTCGAAACACTCAATCACTGACAGCAAGTATACCAGGGGTACTGTTACAATATACCTTATGACCTTTCTCTCAATTTCTATATGACCAGGTGTGTCCTCCAAGTAGCAGTACTTGGCTGTGAGAAACAATATTACCTTGACCATAGTAGAATGTTTGCACCAGCAACTAATTACACCACCTGATCTTAACTGTAGGCTCAGAATGACCTGGCAGCAAGTCCATAGTGAATGCTGCTGCTATCTGTATCTCATGGCTATAAATTTGATCTACTATTTCCTTTTCTCTCAAATTCTCTTCCTACATCTCAACCTACCACACCTACATGGTAGCATCATTCCGGTGTCTTTCCCTGGGGCAACAACCTACCATCCACACACAGATATCCATCATCTGCATTGTCTACACAACTCGATCAATATTGGTCATCCTCGCAAGTAAGTCATGATTTGGAAATTGCGGCCTCGAGCTCATCTGCCTTGTAAAGTGAAGTTATGAGGTTTTACTTGCTTCCTTCCAACCAACACTCCCGCAAGCCATCTCGCCACCCTGGCCCTTCCTAGTTTATATCACCTCCCTATCTTGCACCTGCCCTCTTTCATCACCTATTCTTTCGTCCCAAATTCGACATTCTCCAGAAAGGCAGCTCGAGTAGGCTGTTTTCCTAATTCCCAATTCTAGTGTCGCCACCCAAGGAGCCCAAGCAGCCCACGGGCACCCATCTGAAGTCTCTGCTGGCAATGATGAAGTGCTTCGACACAGACGCGAAAGTAAGCAACTGGCTCTCCAATCCCCTCCCTACCTTAATCCGAGCAAACAAAAAAACGAATCAATTGACAACGTCTACGTCTCTGCATTGCTAACTTGTCTCGTCCCGCCCCCTCGCAGGTCGATTACACTGCCGCGTCTGAGAAACTCGGATTCGGGCGCGCCTCGACGCAGAACGCGTGGTACAGAGTCAAGAAGAAGTACGGCTTGAAGGCTGGCAATCACGACGATGTTCTCACCCCTAGCGGCCGGGATCTCAAGATCGTCTTGGCCATCATTGCCAGTATCCCCAAAATCCCTCGTGTAAGACATGAATGATCATACGCGCTACCTTTCTCGGGGCTTATGCAAAGTTTTTTTCGACGGCCCATTCATTTACTGACTTATCACCTTCTCTCCTCGCCTAGGTGGACTATTTGGCAATGATGAAAGTGGCTGGCCTGACCTGCTGCTCGTGCAAGAACTTCGCCCGCATGTCGAAGAAGTTGTTCTTCACCGGCTCCCAGTAGGTTAGAGATCATCCATCTAGCGTGACCAGGCCATGGTTCCCTAATAATGCACAGAAACACCCGGATTCGTGTGCAGACTCTCCAGGTAGTGGATGTGGCGGAATCACGCGCCGTCTGGGACGAGTGCGAGAAAATTGTTCGGGCCTGTAAAGAGGCACCAGGAATTGAGTAACCGATGCAATGACGAGCGAAACGGTCCCCAACACACACAACCCAGACAGTAGTTAATTCAGCAATGTGAAAATTTTCTACGAGACACAAAATTAGCAGCAAGCTTCATTTGGACTCGCCAATATGCCTACTGTAATAAGTATATCGAGAGACCGACGGAGCCAGCCTGGTTATCCGAGCTGAATGGGGTCAGATCACGTAACAAGGGCTCGGAGTAGGCTTCAATTCAGTTATAATTCTCTTTAGTCTTTTGAGGCCCGATGATCTTCCCTCCCTCTCTCTACTGAGGAGGGCTTGCCTTGTCTATTTATCCACTACTTCTAGAATGACTTGTATCTTTGTCCATCTGGCTAGCACCACTTTTTTGAGGGTCTTACATTCATATAGGGAGAGTGCATTATCTGGCTTCGGAGTGTCTCGCCGCCGGGGCTTCCCTGGCTTCGTACGCACCGGTATCGATCAGCGAGAGTGTGCGACACCTCTGCCGTGCAACAGATCAGATCAGATCAGAGCTTCGCGCCGCGCGCTTCCTGCTTCGCCCTATCGCGCAGGATCTTCCTCAGGATCTTCCCCGAGGGGCTTTTCGGGATCGCGGGAAGGAAGACGACGCCGCCCCGCAGGTTCTTGTACTGCGACAGCCCCTGCTTGCTGAACCACTCGACGATATCCCCCGCGCCGACCTCTTTCTCGTTCGCGACGACATAGGCCCTTCCGGTGCGTTAGTCCAGTTTAGTAGCCCGCACAGATCCTCAGAGACGGAGAGGAGGAAATACGCAAGGGGAGGGGGTGGATAAATGGATCTACTACTCACCGAGGGACCTCGGTGCCCTCACCCGGCACGCCAATGACGGCCGCGTCGAGGATCTTCGGGTGCGAAAGCAAGACGGCCTCGAGCTCTGCGGGCGCGACTTGGTTCCCCTTGTATTTGATAAGCTCCTAGTAATTAGCGGGCACATGTCCCCGTTAGCCCAAGCGTTGCTACTGTAATGACCACAACCGCGTTGTTATTCCGCCTACGACGGATGCGATGAGCAAGAGCAACATACCTTCTTCCGGTCGACTATGAAGAAAAACCCGTCTCTGAACACGCCGATGTCGCCGGTGCAGAACCAGTCGCCCCGGAACGAATCCTTGTTCGCCTTGGCGTTGTTCCAGTATCCCTTGGTCACCAGCGGGCCCTTCACCCATACCTCGCCGGGCTCGCCGGGCTCGACGTCCTTCTCGTTATCGTCTACGAGCCGGGCGTAGCAGTTCGCTACGAGCGAGCCTACTGATCCGGGGGGTATCGTGTGTATTAATTGTGGCGGGATGATTGTGACGCTGCCGGTCTACAGAGAGCTGTGGTCAGCGCTCCTTCCATTTAGATCCCCTCTAAGAGTTGATCAATGATAGAGTGGACGGGACCAGCTCTCAGGTGTCTTCCGTATATGGTATAGAAGTTTCCTACCGTCTCGCTCAGTCCCCAAGTCTGTCGTATGAGCGTAGCACCCTTGCCCAGTTTTCGGCTCGCCTCGACTTGAAGATCCTGCCCCATGGGAGCAGCGCCGGATATGGCATCGTCCCACGCATCGAAGTGGTCCTTCACCAAGGGCGACTTCGCAATCAGCAAGTATATAGGCGGCACGGTGAACATCATCGTCACCCCGTGTTTCTTGGAGTATTCGCAGAATTTGGGAAAGTCGAACCGCGGCATCCAGTAGCACGTCCCGCCGAGATAGCACTTATTCACGAGATAGTTTTGGACGCCGGCGATGTGGGCTACTGGGAGATGAGCCAGATCGATGTCTACCATGAATTAGCACGCATCCGAAATCTGAGGACCATGTAAATGTGGTCCTTCTGGCCTGTGACGTTCTTTAATCCGTGCACACGAGACAGGGCCATCTGCTCACTGCGAAGCGGTCAGTTATGTTTCCAATTCAATATCGAGGAGATATAAGCTTGTTGACCAAGAAGAGCCAGAGGCCCCCCCCCCACACGTACCACTTATATCCCGGCGGTTTAGTTGCTGCGTAATACTTTTTCGTAGGACCAGCAACAAGTGTGCAAGCCGCGACGCTATTCCAGTGTGATAGAGACATAGCCTTCGGCAGTCCCGTCGTCCCACTCGAGAACAAAACGCATATGACACTATTCTCGAGCGCCGCCCTGTCCGTGATATGCCGCCAGTCGAGTTCCTGGTTCGAGATGGGGACCTTGGCACCCGACACTGCCTCTCGAAGCTCAAAGTCCCTCGTCCCGCCGTAGACAAGGATGTTTCTCGGCGCGAGCCCGACCTTCTGCGCCGCCGCGATAGCAGTTTCTCTCAAGTCCGCCGTGCACGCGATGACCTTGGCGTCGGTCAATCGTAGCTGGTAGGCGATCTCATCCGGCGTGGCGGAGGGGCTGGTCGCCGAAAAGACGCCACCAGCGGTAATGGCTGCGTAGAACACCACCGGGATCATGAAGTGGCCTGTCGCAATATTAAAGACGACGTCCTTGTCTGATCCATTTGCCCCAATCCCGTATTGATGTCTCAACACATTTGCGACTCTCTTGAACTGCTGCACGAGCCTGGCCTTGGTGAGATTGTGCGAAGGTTCCGCGGCGTCGGCACTATCGTGAACGATGAGTCAGTATTACTCTCCAAAAGCTGTGAGACTATCGCCCAAATACTGAGGGTATCGGGACTATTTCGACAGCAATCTTAACGAAAGATAGATACAGGGCCATGCCACATGGAATGCGTACTGTACGATGGTGTCTGGTGGTATACGACAAATTTCGGACTCTGTTTATCACCCAGTTAGTCCAAATCCACCCGAGACGATAAAGGAATAACGATATTAACATTGTACGGGGCTTTACACATACCAAATAGTAATGTCACCAAATCGACATTCGGCACGTCTAGAATCTCGTCTGGGCAGTAAATGATTTCGCCATTGGCTCTCCGCTCAACACTAGAGGCCATCTTTGGAACTACCTGGGTAGACTAGAGAAGTATCTATTCGAGCCTCAAACGCGATCCTCCAATTATGGGCGAAAATGGGAAAATATCTCAAATGTGAAAATATCTAATAACAACAACAATTACGAATACCTACCTACCTGGAATTGATTACGCGACAAAGCGAAGCCGAAAGCAAAGCAAGGTAAGGTAAGGTCAGGCAGCTGGCTATAAAGAGCTAGCGTAAATGCGAGCTACCCCAGAAGCCCTTGTCTCGGCATCGTCGGCTTCTACGGCTAGGGGCTAGACTTACCTACCTCCCCCGCGTTTTATGCGCGTGCAACTATGACGATCCCTGCTGGTTACCATCGAGTTTCAACCTGGTGGTATCTAGGTACCTATCTAGTGTATTGGTCAATTCGAAGAGAGAAGCGAATTGACGCGGGCACACAAAAAAAAGAAAAAAGAAAGAGAAAGAGAGAGAGAGAGAGAGAGAGAGAGAGAGAGAGAGAGACAGAAAGACAACTAATCCCAAGCTACCACCTAGAATTCGAACACTAGCCTATCTATCTGCATTTGAGAGTTTGGGAAACACTCCAGGCCGGGACTTTACACAGGTAACTTAGAGGAAGCCAAGGAGAGGAGGTAATTATGGGACGGTACCTACTGTAGCCAGTCTAGAGCCGAATCACTAAGCAAGTACCTGAAGCTCTTCACCGCTCTCTTCTTTGATTATCAGGACGAGATACCTTCTTATATATTTGATTTGATTTATCTTTTCAGTAGGGATGCGACTACTTACCCCCATTGGTCGCCTTCATTATCCGCCAAGTCCGCAAACCTAGTCCGATGAGGAATTGCTGACAAAGTCTACGAAGTGCGCAGAGTACAATTGATATATGATGTACTGTATCACTTCGAAAGGCGGGGCATCAATGAAGCCGCGAAGGTGAGGCTGCGGCTGCATTACGACGTTCCAGCGTGGTTGTGGTTGTGGTTGTGGTTGTGGCTCGCTGAGTCCAGGTCTCGTTTTTGAACCAGCCGTCTCCTCTAGGTTACGCGATTAGTCTAGTTGGCACCCCCAACGTTCTTAGCAGCAGCCCATCTGACGAATTCAAGCGTCTGGTTCGATGTACGTGATGTGTGTCGTGCCACTACCTACGTGGACTAATCCATCGTCATTATCCTCATCATGTAACATGAAACCGTTTTGTACGGTTTCCTGTAAACAAGGAGGATTTAGCTCATGTACATACATGCCTGCGGCTTGTCCAAGGTTGGTGTAGCATGACTGAGAATCCAACACCCCGAAGAGTGCCGATCGCACGAAGGTCATGACCGGCCGACCAAGAAGAACGAGGAGACCAGGTTAGATGATGCTGAATTGAAATCAATTTGATTGAAAACACAGATATCGAGATACGGACTCTGATCAATTAATTTTCGATTTTGTCTTCTCGTCTCTGTTGCTGCCCCTGCGTTTCATTATCGTAGCAAGAGAGACCTGGCAGGTTTCTTGTATACAATCAGAAGCTGTATGGCAATGCTAGACCTATCAATGTGGCGCCCCTGTACCGCCGTTTCATATATGATACCTCTCGAGCGCTGTGTGGCCTCGTAGGCATGTGGGGAAGCACCAAGAACCCCAGGATACTGAGACTCTCTCATGGACAGCATCGGTTCCGATTTCTTTATCCAGTGTACTTTCAGTCTCAATCCCAGTCGCATTTGCTAGGCTAGGCACAGACAGCATGTTAACTCAAATAGCGTGGCTACTAAAGTGTGTCGTGTGATTGTTGACTGCGTGTGCCCGCCCATGTACCATTCAACCACTCGGAGTAATTACTTACGTCTATGGCCACCCCGATCTAGCTGCATGCTACAGAAGAACAGTGGGGAGAGATGCGGCGGCAAAGAACTAGTATGGCCGAGATGACATAATGTGTGAAGCACGTGAACACAAGTACGACACCAGCAAGGACTGGCGGGGAATTGCGGGATGAAGTCGGACTAGCGATAAATAGTTATTCTAGCTTGCACGAACGCAAGCGCGCTTATGGTTCGGTAGCAACCTATGTTACGCCTGCCGAGATCTCGAGTAAGATTCTTGTGCGGAACTAGACTACTCTAGATCAGTCAGTCGAGCCCGTGTGTAGACTTCCAAACCTTGGGAGAATTCGGCGCGACGTAACAATGAGAACTCACCACTTGGATTCTCCAGTAGTGAATATGGCAACGGTTGGTTATGGACTGGCGTTGGTCTAGTATTCATGGCACTAAGAGCTGGACGATATGTCAGTTCGAGAACCATACACTACGAAGATGAGCAGTATTGAATGATACGCCCAAGGTTCAATGAATGCAATACTAAATGAATAGCAACATTCGAAGTGGCTCGGAAATGCCTTTACGACGTCATCGTTGGTGTACCCCCCAAGTCAACACTCCCAAGAGGGTTACGATAACGAGTCGAAACGCACAGCTTGGGAGGAACTTGGACTGTTGTACTGCCAACTCGGAAGTATCTGTCTGTTATCGTCATCGCCAAAAGAATTTCAGATAAAAGAAAAGAAAAACCAGAAACATGAAGCACGTGAAATAAATATGAAATTACCTATGCCATAGTTCGGTAAGTCCGAACTCACGATGATACCTGAGCTGTGCCCCGAAGACGGCCTGTCGCACTTTCGATCTTGGCAGTTCGTGACCCAAATTGTATCTGTGACTGGATGAGCAACAACTCTGGCCCTTGCCTGTGAGGTCTCTTACCGCTCTCTTCTTCTGCCGTGCAGTGATGGGGAGATCAAGCTGGTGAGCGAGCAGTCTCAGGATTCGTTTGGCGGGGTCGATGTCGGCGTGGTGAGACACGTTTTCGAAATCGCATTTCTCCCACACTGGGCTGCCGATGGCGAATCTGAAAAGTTCCTCGTCCAGATAGGGAAATCGCACTTCTCTACCCCAGTGCGCCATTATGCGATCATCCCGGCCGAGGTTACGTTGACCGATGCGGCTGACGTCCAACTTTAACTCGTCGATGAGGCCACTATAACCACTCCTCTTGAATGCTGCCTCGTGTCGAGAATAGCCTCCGAATAGCTCATCCGCTCCAAGCCCAGATAGAAGCACTCGTGCAGTAGTGCTTACCGTAGGGGGGGCGGATTGCCACTCGATATGGTCGACGTAGCACTCCCCCGTACCCCTTGCAGCAAAGTACAAGGCAAAGGCAATGGACAGGTCCATTTCGGTATCATGGGGGTAGATCAATGAGAGTACCTTCTTCTTGTGAGCCATCGCTTCTCCGAATCGAACGTTGACCTATTTATAGTTTAGTCGTAAAGCCAAAAAGAAAAGGCAGGGTGGAGAGTAAATATAGCTTCACATACAGCAATGAAGCGCCAACACCGCCCAGGACAGGATGATTGCAGTTCAGCGAAGGCCTTCCGTCCTGTGACTCTATCAGGGCAAGTCTCGTATATATCGGACGCTCGTAAGTGCGGCTGCTTGGCCTGTAAGGCTACTTGGCGTGGGTTCTCGAAAGCGACATTTATTAGGTCTAGTCCTTGGCTGATGGGTACCAGCTCGTGGGCAAGTCTCGCAAGAACAGTACAATCTAGGCCACCAGAGAACAGGATGGCGATGCGAACATCTACATCCGATGTCGCGTTTGGCGGCTCGGGCACGTCGAGAACACGCGGCTTCAGGGATTCAACAAGCTTGTGTCTGAGATCCCGAAGCGACGGCGAATCGAAGTCTAGCTCGTGCCTCAACGGGGGTAATTCTTTATTAAAAACACCAATGCTTGAAACCTAGATGATTTAGCTTGAGATACTCAACTATGGAGCTTGATCACTTACCATCTCCTCGTTCCTAGATGGTAACCAAGCATGCTGCGCGATACGGACCTGGAAGGATCGACCGCTCGAGACGTCATCAAGGCCTTCCAGGTCTACCGACCAGATCCCATCAGTGCTTACCTCCTCCCAGCCAGCTGTTGGCACAGAGGCAATGCTGGAGAGCATAATAGAATCGGCGTCGTCGGGACGCTTTATCAAGAGAGACCGCCTTCCGAGACGATCACGGCCGTAGTACACGCGACGAGCTGCAGCGTCGTAGTAAACAAAAGCAAAAGGGCCTTCTATATTCCGCAGTACATGTTCTATATGGGCCTCTCGAGTCTGGCTAGATGAAGAGGCTGAGGCTGAGGACTGGAGCATAGAGAAGACAGCCTCGCCGTCATTGCCACAAACGGGCTCGCCGTTGACCCGCCAAGCCTCGCCATTCCAGCACAAGACTGAGCCAACACCTGCATTTTCCTCGAGAGGCTGCCTCGCAATGTGGTCTCCTCGAAGGGCTAGGACGGTTGAGGTGAAATACAGACGAAGCCTCTCATCCGGACTGGTTTGGGGGATTTCACGGTAGGCCTGACCGAGATGATCGGGCCCACGATTGATCAGAGACTGCCTGAGCTCGGTTGACAATCCAGAATCTGTAGATGCAGTGATGGTCGCATGGATACCGCACATGTTACCACACAAGTGAAGATTTGTGCAGCTTGCAATTCCAAGTCAAGTCCTGCTGTTGCTGAATATTTGTAGATGTACTTTGTGATGAGCTTATTCAGTCAGATACGTGCAGTGTGGAGGGCTGAATAAGGCCTGACATGGATGGTGCTGGAATAGGTGGGTCGCATTAAACTTATTTCACAGTTGGGTCAGGGGCCTGGCCACAAGATTACACACATGGTACTTGAGTACTTAGGTATTTGGTACTTGTGTTGTTTGATGAAAACACCTGAAATTGCAAGTGAAAAAATATTACAGGAGGAAAGTCCCAAAAGGCACAAAACATTAATGAATAAATCCAGGTATTATTATTGTGGGAAATGAAGGTAAATAAAAAGAGAAGGGGGAAGGGAAGGAAAAAAAAAAAGCAAATTAGCTAGCGATTGTTTCGATCAATCGACCTCCGGGTTATGAGCCCGGCGCTCTTCCACTGAGCTAGCTAGCTTGGCTTCTGCTTGCGGTAAAGTGTGGGGATAGTAATACTTATATCCGTGCAAACCCAGCCACAGCTGGCAGTGGCCGGATCAGGCAGCTCAACAGCTGTCAGTCACTAGGCGATCGCTAGCCATGTCTTCAGCAGTCATCATCTTTAAACTCGACAATAATTTCTTTCTTTCTATGATCACATATCACTCTCTGTTTAATCCTAAATTTGATGGCGTCCAACCCAAACATCGCATCTGTTATCCTAACAGACTGGCGTCAAATGTGCAGCCTACAGTCGAGGCTGTATTCATCCCGGGACTTCGACACTGTTATCGGCCGTGGCGTCGCTCTTACGAAGTGATCTGATATCTCGAAATAAGACTTTTATGTCTGTATACCGAGATCTAGTTCGGTGCTATGAAAATCCACGCGTTGGCTAGAAGCACATCTTTGAGGCTGCGTGTAACCACTTGATAAACCAGCATCGCATTAGTCACATACAGGTACCGTGGTAGAGATGGGTAGCGAACATGCCATCTACATTCGGTCATGTCCGTCAGAACCACGGGGTATCGTTGAGTTCGACTTCGTCTGTGTCGCCCATAATAACGACAGTAAAGCAAAAACGCCGCAAGATTTCGTGTTCTCGTCAGCTTCCGACCAGCTGAGCCTCGAGCGACATCTCTTGATGTCGCAGGCCGGCCAAATTGAATCCCCGCTTCCCTTCCCGCTCCTATCCCAACAGACATGTGTTCCTACTCATGTCCTAATAATCCCAATGGTACCATACAAAGTACCGTTGCCGATATCGGCCTGCTGGTGTTGCCGTGCTTTGGTGAAGCTGCGTTTATACTGCTGTGGCCGCTGGCCCGCTCCAACTCGTCGTTCCATCTTGTTTGTCGTCGTTTTGTCCTTCTCGCGGCTTACTTTCTAGTCTCGTCCCAGTTACCCCAACCTTCATCGCCGCCAATTCGACATCTGAGGCGGACTGCGAATCGGTAAACAGGTCATCGCTACGACCCGACCACTTCGACTTGCTTCTGACCGGACTTGTCGGGTTGTCGTGAACGCTAGAGTCCTCGAGCCGGTCGAAGTTTTGACGCGAGGACTGGTCCCTGCGCGGGTTGCTATTCGAGAATTTCGAGCGATTCGTCGTCAAAGTGGAGAGATTCGGAATCACCGTGAGCAGGAGAGCTCTGAACGTGGGCAAGCACGCGCAGATGATACCGACACATGCTTCAATGGTCGAGTACAAGCCGAGCCTGACGTAGTCGTAGCTCACATTGCTAGAGTTTCGGAACACCACCAGAGCGTTTAGGCGGATAATACTGATGATGGTGATGCTAGTTGCATGTCTTCGTCAGTAGTGTGGTCAGGCAGGTAGGTTGGTGGATGGTCGCTCACAAGAATCCAAGACTAAACATGATGATGATATGAATCTTCCGTGACAGTGATGTGCTTAAGCTCGACAAAAGCGGAAGAGGCATGATCACGACCACAAGATCTACGAGGCTCAGGAGTCAGCGGTAGTCCCAAAGAACGCGATGCATGTAAGGGGCAGTGCGTGCACTATAAGGAAGCCTTCTCAAGAGAGGGAGGGGGGGACTATCGCAACGTACCAAAAGCAATATTGATCCCAGCTTGTATCCACGACTGGATATGGACATCGTTGCAGTGACCAGTAAACGAGCCGTCCCAAAAGGTCCAGGCTCCATAGATCGGATAGCACTGGAAGATCGACGCGATCACGAAAGCGATGAAATTCGCGGCGTTCAGCCCGATGAGTATGTTACACGCCAATCTGAACTTGGCCTGTGGGAACAGTCCGAGGTAGAAACAGAGAAACGAAATTCTCGTGAGTGGCAGGCCGCCTTGGTAGAAAAGCTCCGCCCACCAGTAATACTATCGCCTAGTTAGTGTGTGATCCGAAGCTGCACACGCCTCGAGTGGGATTTTCCATACGTAGAAAATTTCTGTGATGCCGTCGGGAGAGATATTCCAGGCATCCTTCCCCAGCCCGGCCGCGGACAAGCCCCAAGACGACCATAAAATCGGAAACGTGAATCCCTGTGATTCAAGTCAGGCCGGCCGAGGATCTCGTAGGCGACGATACCATTGTATCTTACCACGCTAACACCCAATACAATATCGCTAATGTCGACTCTCTGATGAAGCACTGATCGGGACAACAGCCTCAAAAGGTAGAAGATCGTACTCAAGATGATCGACAGAGACGGCACTAACCGTACTGCTAACGAAACTGTGAAAAATTAAGAGTCAGTTGATGCTGAATCTCAAATCACCACATGAGGCAGATGTGATCGATGAAGTCCAAGTTAGCAAGCAAAATGGAAATGATTCATGGTAGCTGTACTGTCTCTCCGCGGAACACCGCATACATTATACACGATGCCCGCCGCCGCTAAGTCAGATGATGTTAGACACACAGTTTCTCACTCAAGGGGAGAGAAGCCTATTCATACCTAATGCATCTCTCGGAGCGCAGTGAGTGGTAATACATGACTGAATTGCCTGGGCTAGGGGCTGGTTGGCGCAGAGGCAAGGGAAATCGGTGACCGCACATGTCGAGTTTTCCGATACCGTGTTAACTATGCAGGTGAGCTGGTACCACATATGAGTACGAATTCCAAGACTCGAGGAGCGTCGGATATTGTAACTTACACCGCACTGAGGGATGTCATTTAGATTGACATCAGGAGGGTCCGCGGCGAGTGCTAAGGACGCAGAGACTACCAAAGCCCCTGGGACCAGTTTTCTGAGTAGCATTCTTCGCTACCTATAGGTCGATGAAGAATCCGACATAAACGAACGAAATGAGGCGAAGCTGAAGACATGCAAAGAGAAACTGCGGGCCATTTTAGACAGGCGAGGTTATTTTGAACTGCTCGGCAATTGCTACTTCTATGAACCGTCCGTCGACTAGAGCCAAGTCCCCGTCGTCATTTTCCCCTATTCATAATGGTTTACAAGTTAGACCAACCTAGTCGTCATACTTCACTAACCTAGAAAGTGAAAAGCTCTTCGACCAGGTTTCACGTGTGGGGTGTGCGGCATCAATTCGTTGACCTTGACAACACCAGTCCGGTACGGGAATCGATCGTCTGCACCTAGTCTTCGCTTGTCCGAAAGAAAATTTCCCGAAACAAACCTCAAGGCTCGAAAGGCTGACAAATGTTATTCCGAAATATTAAACCCGTGCAAGGGAAAGGGAAAAAGAAAAAAAAAACATTATATAGCTATTCATGTCTTTGCTTCAGAGGCCTAGGACTGTACCTGATTTGGGACACTCAGGTGGCTCGATATTACATACCGAAAACATGGTGTTCTTCGCATTTGGACCCTCTCGGATATGTAGACAAAAACTGACCGTTCTCGGTATTTTGAGTCTTATTTACTTTCGTATGTACTTCGTACCTATATCTCGATACCGGTACGGCGGAGCAACCGCGGTGAGTATCCAGATTAGGAAGGCGAGGTAGGATGTTTGCTAGGGTACCCCTCCTAGTTTACGCAACCGTTAACCTGTGCCTAAATTTGGATAAGAATTTTACGCCGCACGACCGTGCATTTTGTCTGTCTGGCGAGACTTGTTACAGTTGATGCTAATTATGGCCTATTTTATCTCTCACGTGGAATTAAGCAGTAGCATACTAGTGTACCTAGACGACCAAACTTAGACGGCATTTACCAGTCTACACCATAAAAAGCTTGTGTGTCTGTGGAACGGCCTCTTGACCAATCACACGTTAAATTGTTCACGACGACTTCTATCCGGTTTCTGTTAGGCTTGCTAGATAGTTAACTAAGTACTTATGCCCTAAGCCAAAAGAAAAAAGAAAAGGAAAAGTAGAGCTTAAAAAGCATTCTACGAAGGTATCACAAAATAGACATAACTTGCTGCTAGGTTAAGTACAGTATAGCGTGCTCTACGCTAACTACCGGAGCGGCTCCCGGCTCTGTCCTAGACTCAATCTACTTCGCGGAAAAGCAAGCTAAAAAGATGATGCCAGGTAGTGCACAGTAAACCGACTGTCTCTGAGACAAGCAATACGTACAGTAGAGAGTAAGGTAGCTTCCACCTACGTGCCAGCAATGTATAAATACCCTTAGTCCCCAAGAATACTAGTTGTTCATTTCACTCCCTTCTCAGTTCTAGATGTACTATACTCAAGTAATGGGTGCACTGCTATGGTTAGCAGCTACCTGCCTGGACTAATATCGTCTCTTGGCTAAGCAGGAGTGGTACTGACCCTTAGCCTGGGTCTTTAATTAGTAAAACGGTCACCAATTCGATAAATTTTCTCAATACTTTAAAATAAGTGGCGCCACCACCAAAATAGAAGTAGTTTCAATATATAAAATTTCTGCATACATAACTAGCTTGTTTTGCTATACAAAGTTGTACACCTCTCCGTTTCGACACTTTTATACTTAAATTATAAGTAAACATGTCAATCATAAGAATCTGATGATAGCCAGGTAAGCGATTCGGCATAGCCAGGTAAACGACTTGGCATAGGTGAAAAATTCGGCTACGTGGCACCTATAGGCATAATATCGCCTATAGCTATAAATATGCTGCAATGTTATATATTACAGATTACTTGGCATTAAAATAACAGATCATTTGAAGCTATCTGATAGTACATAGGCTTTGGTATAGTTTATATGGGGACTGCAGGTATGCCAAGATTTATCGAATTGGTGACCGTTTTACTAATTAAAGACCCAGGCTAAGGGTCAGTACCACTCCTGCTTAGCTAGAGACGATATTAGTCCAGGCAGGTACACACAGCACGGCGTGTATCACGATAAGTCGACTCGAGGTAGACATATTCATAGTAACATTAGTGCCAAAGCTAATTCCTAGCCCTAGCTGTGCCTCATCTAAACCTTCAAACGCCCACGGAATCTGGCGAGGCTAACTTTAACCTTACGAAGTATACGTTAGGTCGTATAAACCACCTCAGATCCTACAGCGAGAGATTCACATCTCTAAGCCTAACCGAGCCGTAGTGTACGTAGCTAGCAACAGCAATGGTTAAGAACCTCAAGATTCAGGTCGAGAATCTCAGTTAAGCGAGCTCGATAGCCGAGATGCTTAGATCTCGGGCGTAGGTACAAAGTACCAGGCATATACTAGGTACCTTAGACTCGAGTAAGGAGCGGGTAATCCATCGTCCCGGAGCTCGTTAAAGCCGTCTCTGCCTTCCACCCGTTAGAACACTCTAGCCCCGACCCGATAAGGGCCATTTCTCGGTATGAAAGTCATCCCTCCGCGGAGAAGGAATGCGAAGGATCACATTAATAATTAACTCAAGGGTCCTTCCGGCCCGAGATCCTATACCAAGGGGTGACGATTCGAATCCCGGGCCTTAAAAAGCGCGCCCGAAGTCTTCAACATAATACCGGACATTTTCTAGTTCCCGCGTTAGTTGTTTTTTGCTCCGGACGGCTTTTCCGGAAGAGTAATATATGAGACTGCGCAACTTCGGGCTGTCACTGTCAGAGGACTTGGTACTCCGGAGTGAAGATAGGTCAGGGAAAGGTACGTTCTAGGGACTGGCGATGTAGGTGCTGAGTTAGCTGTGGGGGTAAGGGCTCAATTTTATTGATTCCTGAGCCCGCCTACAAAGTAGGGCGGTTCTAACTCCTTATATAGACCTTTGTAGTAATACAAACACACCCAGGGGTACAGCAGCTACCCTCCTGCGACTTTGTTGCCTGACAGTCACCTACTTTTTGGCCACCGGCTTGAATCTGTTAGGATAAGGTAGCGAACAACGAAATACGGTCACAATACTTCAGCTAAACATAATCTATTCGTATCAGAGTTACTTTTGCTCTTGTAGTTGAGAATAAAGCTGCAAAGCTTTTATTTGAGTATAATAACTGTTACTTCAAAACTAGAGGATAGAAACAAAAAAATGATTATCTTTATAAATTTCCTGGATAATCTTTCTATGCACAGCGTTCAAAACTGCATTGACAGAAATAACATACAATGGTAGAGCTAAAGATGTTGTCTCGCTACTACTCTGTATCACTTCCTAACACCATAGGTAGTGTGATGAGATAATGAGGAGTTCCCTGCGTAGCGTAGGGACTGTCTCATTATACCGGCAGCCTCTCAACAGTCCCCAGTTAGACCTACAACGCATAGTTAGGCGGGCACTACTGTAAGGTCCCAACATCGCGAGCTTTGTATAAATTTCAATAACATCTTTATTCAGAGCAATCAGTAGGGAAGCCTGCGACTCGCGAGCCACTAAAAACCTGCGCTTACGCCGCACGATCAGCCGCAGGCCAGACTATCTAACTCTCACGCCTCGCGCGAGTCTCGCATCTCACCACCAAGTCTAGACGCTCCCAAGCTGCGATTCAGATCGAGTAATGTCTCGCTTGCCCCTGACTAAACGTGAGCCTAGAAGAATGCGGGGTAGTGGTTGAAGCTGAAGCTGTGAGGATACGAAGTGTGGATGGCAGCGGTGGGTTGGGGAACTCATGAATCGTTGCTCTCCACACCATTCTAGACCGTTGACTGACACGTCTGTTATTATGTTCATGTCGCGTGGTATGTCGAATGTTCTTGTCTTTTGTGATTCTGTTTTGTTGGTATCACTCGGAGGAAATTGAGCAAATACGGAGGCTGCGATCAGTTTGAATAACCAATCCGAGGCGTTATCAGGGGCTCGGATCGATATCTCTTCCCGTCCTCAGAGTAAGAAACGAAGGCGTGTCTTCTCCTGCTCCGTCAAAGAAGAGCTGACATGTCAATAGGTTCCTCCGACGCTGCGCTCCTAGAACACACGATGTCCCATCGCTGTTTCCCTATCATCCATGAAGTCTTTCGCTTATAGAACACCGCCTATGAGTAACGCCGGTTATCAGCAAGGTCTGCAGTTTCCCATGAGAGACATGGAAGAGCTGCCTGCTTGTGCAGTAGGAACCATCCACTTCGATAACGTCGACTCTGTGGATAGCTAACACATGCACATCTCCTCCAGCTGACCTGTCTCGCTCATGCCGCCGCCGCCACCAACTGCAGCGTCACCGACATCGCGTGCGCATGCTCCAATGAGGCCTTCATAGATCACTCTCGGCTATGCATTGCCGAGAGTTGCACAGTTAGGGAGATATTCTGTGAGTCCCTAATGAATCCGTCTGCAGGCATCGAGTATCACATCAGGGCCAATGCCTAACATAACAACATCGAATCAAAGCGACCCAGAACCAGACGGCAGTTCAATGTCACGTCCATCCGTATGTCGACATGAGATTCGTGCCTATCACAATAGCCTTTTTTGCCCTCGCGCTCATCGTCGTCTTGCTGCGTGCCGCTGCCAGAGTCGTGTCGCAGGCGAGGTTTTGGTGGGACGATTATTTCAACCTCGCGGCTTTTGTAAGGCGCTCTTCACCTCTCGTATCCCCGCCGCCCTTTGCTAATGAATTGTCAGGTAACTGTTTCCGTTTACACCTTCGCCGACATCAGCTGTAGGTTGCGTCTTGTCTCCGGTATAGGATGTCCGATGCAAGGCGTAATGCTGAATATGCAATTGTAGTGGTAAAATACGGCTTCGGGATCGACATTTGGGCCGTCCCGCAAGAAAATATTAGTTATATTCTCCTGGTATGCTCTGCCCTCCGATCCAATACCTTTCAGTATAACCACAGATCTCATCCTTTATTCCCATTAGTTTTTTATCATCAACTCGTGTCTGTGGATGACTTGCCGAGTGCTCACCCGCGTGTCCATCCTCCTATTCTACCTGCGCATCTTCAGCTGCACGCCTAGACACAAAGTTATTATCATGTGGACACTCGCGGCCGTCGTACTATTCAGCTGTGTAATCATGATTCCCATGATTATTCAATGCTCGCCGGTGAACTATTTGTGGCTGGGGTGGGACGGCACCTACAAAGGTCATTGCATCAACTTCCGGTTATTCGTATGGGTCGCAACACCCATCGGCATCGCTATGGATCTTTGGATCGTTGTGATAGCGGGTAGTTTCGTATCCCGCGTTCAAATGCCCCTAAAGAGGAAGATCATGATATCTTCTATGTTCACTGTAGGGCTTATGTAAGTATCAGCCAATGTATGTTCATGCCTTGCGACAACGTATTTACCTAACGCTTTGTCTTATAGTGCCATTGCCATCAGCATTGCCCGACTCCCAAATATTAATCAGTTCACTGAAACTAAGAATCCTACTAGTACGTTGTTTCGAGAGCACTCACAATATTTTCCCACGCTTAGCTGATATTGACGATGTAAAGTTGACTGGGTACCGATCACGATCTGGTCCACGTTGGAGAACTACATAGGAGTCATCTGTGCCTGCTTGCCCAGTCTGCCGACTCTTCTCAAGCCTCTTTCGGCACGGAAAATCCCTAGCGGCACCGAGAGGTCACATTTCTCAAGCAATTCCGCGTCGCACAGGGTACAGGCGGCGGAACATGAAACACAGACTTCGATATATGAACTGGCGCCGACGTCGACGCCGACGGATGAAAGGGTGATAGAATTAGGCCACGAAAACACGGATGCTATTTCGGTCAGCTCTGCTCAATTGTATCATAATTTCAGTTATTCGGGGTGAGAAGGTCTGTAAACATGTCTTCGAAAGGGGATCTCGCTTGCTGGTCGAATGATTCCACTTATGACGAGTGTACGAGGACTCGGGGGCTTAGATGACGGTGTGACGCGATGGGCTTAATTCTCTCTTAATTCTCTCTCTGTTGTTGAACAAGCTCACCTCTTCCCCCGCGGTTCACAAGGGCCCCTCTCTTCCAGTCTGACCGTCAACTGAATCAGCTTCCTACCTCATGAGTGCAGGTAGGTCGTGTGTGCCTTGAGACCCAATGCTCGGGATTCAGTATTCCTTCAGCTGATCATCTGCCATCCAAACTAGTTTTCTCATTCTCTTGCGTGGGCGTGCCCTGGTGCCACCGAACGAAGAGCGGTAGTGGTTCGGCTACTGGTTTCCGAACTCTCCTCGGCAGTCTGTCCAATGCCACGACCCGAACCAAGCTCAATGTATGCATGTTACTGCCGGCGGTCGTTCTGGTGGCTCTGCGGAAAGCAGCAGTGGTAGCAAGGTATAGGATGGGCGCTGATTGGCATTGAACATGGCATTTGATATCCAATAGCGGTATAAGGAAGGGGACCTTCTCAAGAGATGCGTTTTTGCTTTACCGCCTGGAGCGGTATATTGGATACGAGGATAGAATTAGAGCTTGGGTTGATCCCAAATGGGGAGTTTCCAGGCAGTCGGGATCTTCACTTTCATCTCGGGTATGAAAATAGAAGCCAGGGCGTATCCTTCCTGCAGGGCAATAAGGGGCATCCTTGGCAGTCCAACGGTAGCATTGAAACATTCACTTACCTAGACAAGGTCTTTGTAGTAACGACAGTGCCCTCATACCCTGCGATCCTTTCCGCGAAGCACCATGCGTGCTCTTTACATGATATAACTAGTAGGTATGGTCTTTATCGTGTTGCCTGCCTGAGTACGAAATAGTATGCTTGGTCAAGAACTTTAAAGATCAGGGTTTCTGCTACCATACAGTGTGCGTGCGCACTAAGTTATCGGGTCTAGCGCATCTCGGCGGTATCCAGGAATAGAAGTACATACTACTTGGGCTCTGCTTGAGGCAGGTACCTAGCTGGCAACATGAAGATGGTCCCGCCAATCATTGGTCTTCTTACTTGCAGTGATATGCCGCTCGTGCACCACTAGTGGCTTGAGCACCCGTAATGAACCCAGTCTGAGACTTGATATAAGTACTGTACGAAGTCCTGGACCTCAGGTAGGAACATGTGCCTGTAGGCGGATGTAGTGCTGTGGGAGGTGGTGCAGCTAGGTATGTACAGTGCTGTCTGGTTTGTACCTCATGCACCTGGTAGTACTCCGTGTATGTACTTGTATCTTAAGACAGTGTGCTCTTTTATGTATGTACACGGTAGAGGTCTAGATCGGATGTGCGACGACCGATGACCGATTGGTTTCTCGCATGCCTACAAAGTCCACACTACTGTAAGTTGTCGTGTAGGCCAGGCTGCAATCCTTGCTCTCCTGCATATTCCTGCATTTCCTCTCCTTTTTCGACGAGCATTGCGTAGAGCACGAGTCCTCCTTTCTCAACAGGATCTCCACCTTCCAGTCTGTCTGCAGAGAAGCAATGCTGCATGCTTTTGCTGGGTCCAGTCATCGATCATATCAGATGCGAACCAGCCCTTGTTTCAATGCAGCGTGATTGATTTCTTTTCATGTAGATTCCGAGTCGCCTGTTTTTCTTCTTCGTCTTCGTCTTCGTCTTCCGCTCCGCTCTCGTTTCCTGCTCAGTAAAACGCAGCCACTCGCTCACCCACCACACTCGTTTACCAATTCCGCAGCGCCGGACACGGACGTCGAGCCTCTTCCGCAACATCTATATGCCAAGCAACACACCCGAGGCACCCCAGAGCCCTCCCCCCAAAACGATTCCGCCCGACCCCCGTCGCCCGTAGAGAGCGACTGTGATCATGGGATTGGTGGAGCGCCACAGGCTTCGCGCCCTCGGCGCATATTTGTCTCGTTGGCAGAAGCTCGCCGTCGTCCTCTTGATAGCCTTCTCGGTCATTTATCTCACATCGCCATATGACGGCAGTTTGCGGGCATTCTTCCGATTCCAACATACCGTGGTCAAAGACTACTTCCAGAGTCAACGACCCAGCGACGGCTGGCTGTACAGGAGACAGCGCTATCCCATCGATCCCGACCACGACATTGGCCTCATCATAAAGACCGGCTACGGCACCAAGCATCGTGTCCCCCTGTCGCTGCGGGCCTTGAGCAACGAATCCTTCTTCCCCGACACTGTCATCGTCCAGGACTTTCCACCCATACCGGAACAGAAGTACTACAATTTGACGAATGGGAAAGGGGTCGACGTCGTAGACATCCTCGGCTGGAACTTGAAGCGGGGAGCCCTCAAGGGCCGGGAGCACCTGGAGCGCATCTACAAATACAAGAATCTTGCTGATGCTGTCGAGGAGGAAGAGTGGGTCTTGTCCGAAGGCCTCGGCAAGACTATCGGATGGGAGCTCGATGCTATGAAGGTATGGCTTTTCTCATCTTCTCCCATCTTTTCCTATCCCCATTCCATCTTATGTCTTATCACGTGCGAGCTCGTGTGTCGTTAACAACGGCCTCCTCAGTTTCTTCCCGCACTGGAATACGCCTGGAACACGCTGCCCAAGAAGAAGTGGTATGTCATGGTGGATGACGACACCTATGTCATTAAGAGCACTCTTTCATTGCTGCTGGGCCACCTGAATTTCGGGCAGCCCCATTACCTGGGCAACCCGGTAGGAGACTACAAGGGCCGTTTCCCTCACGGCGGATCGTCTGTTATCCTATCCGGGGCCACGCTACGAAACCTGTTCGAATGGCATCCCGAAATTGTGGCACAGGCCAACCTGGAATCTCCGTTTGCCATCTGGGGCGACAAGCTGTTGGCGACAACGCTGATGAAGATGGCCATCTACCTAGACGAGACGTACCGACGCTACTTCAACGGAGAACACCCCTGGATGACGCGAATGTGGGCGGATCGGCTGTGCTTGCCCATCGTGGGGTTCCACGGGCTGGGGGACAAGCCAGCCATGGAACAGGTTGGAGAAGTCTTCAAGAACCAGAAGGGTCCCGTACTGTGGAGCTCAGTGGGCAAGATATATGGGGTACCGGACTACCAGTCGTTCGTCGAGGCACCGATCCGGGCCAATATAAACTACGTAGGAAGACTGGACGAGAGGGCGACGGTGGTCGAGAATGTGGCCAAGGTCGACGACTGCCTCAACCTCTGCTACCGGTCTACTAACAACTGCATGGCGTGGTTCTACGACCCGATCGGCAAACGATGCGAATACGCACCCTGGGCTATCCTGGGTGACTTTGCCGACGGACGACTCTCGGGTGTCAACGGCAGGTTGGGCAAGAGATTAATGAACAGATGTCATACGCCCTCGTGACAACACTACCACATATAGATTTAGACACCCTCGTTTTCCGTGTCTCTCTCTTCATTTCCCTCCATGTCACACACACTGTCTCTCTCTCTCTCTCTACCCGACACCCTCTCATTGCCCGGTTGAGCTGGGTGGCGAGTATATACATGTATATATATAGATTTCTCTGGGCTATATTTTGGTCACTGTGGGCAAGGGGCTTACAAGCAGCCGAGACAGGTTCAGGTACCTGGTCACGAGGCGAGGCGAGACACCAACGCGTCGGCTGGCATCTGGGAAAGAATGGATCTTGACGAACTGAAATGATACCCGGGGGAGAGTTGCCTTTTCGGTCCTGTACTAGTGGTAATTGACTGCAACGCTGGGGAGGGTCTTAGTGTAATCCTAATGGACACACGGAAGAAAAAAGAAAGATTAAGCTAAAAGAAAAAAAAATGAAAGGAAACACAACGACGACGACTTACGATGACTTGTTGACGATGTGACAAGAGCATGTGGCTACCTTTAGTACTTGGTAGGTTACAATTCTGAACCCAGCCAGTGGTATCGTGATCTGTGGATCCTCTGGGATCGGGGCTACTGTCTGTCTTCGTATATCAGTGTTCTACTACTAGTAGTAATAGGATGCCTGACAGATTGCAGAGGTGCAATATAGATCGAACCTACATCCTACCCGGGTAGATGGTCCTCGGTACACGTCTCTGCATGGTTACTGTACTGTACAATACCTACACCACACTACCCTACTAACTCGTGGATGTTCTGGTCGAAATTATAGGGCGTATAAGAGCACAACCTACCCGTCTAAGGGTCAGCACTGCTACTGCTTAGTCCAGGCGGGGTACTTCGTAACATCCCAGAGAAGTTCAACAAGGCCAACTTGTTCTCAGATGTCAGTGTAGTAGTAGTGCAGGTGTACTTAGTTGGACAGTAAGTTAAGGTTATACGGTAGGGGCAGGGGGGCTAATGAATGGTATGGTCGATGACGTGTGGGGTATGTCTGAAGACCTTGACATACGGCACGGTGGGGTACATTTATGTCCTACCTATCTCAGGTACCCTTGACGTCAACACCGATTTTAACTTTTGTTGCTTCGACCTACCTACATTAGCTCGAGTATACCTACATCGAGTCTACCTTACCTACGAACACGACTACGAACACTCCATCCCAATGCATGAAGTTGTATTAGGCAACCAAACAACCTTAAAACCTGTATCCATCTTTTTTACACACAAACAACTTCTTTACCTACCAACCCTTCGAATTCATCTACGGGCCCTAACCTAGGACTATCGAATAGCTACACTACCGCATCCACCTACGGCATACCTCCCTCTCCAGCTGCCCACGCGATCGAAAAAGAGGACGAGGAACAAAGCGCACACGACACCTCAGCAAGATCCGACCACGTCCATCATTCCGTCCCATCAACCCGTCCATCCTTTCTTTTTTACCTTTGCCCGGAAGCTTCGGCCATCGAATCAGCATCGCACACGAGCTTAAGGCTGCTTCTGTCGAATATTTAGATCTGCTTTCCAAACCCCTAAACGGACGACTTTCTTGTTCCCCAACCGAAGGTGTCGAATTTATCCAGATAGCTTTGTGGTAATTACAAGCTCGTGCGTGCTCGGTATCGACGCTGCTTGTCGGCAACAGTTCGATTTCGCCGCGGATCCTTGCTTCTTGCTATAGATTGCTTATTCTATACCTACCCACCTTGAAGGCACATTCTTCAAATCATACAAGTCAGCCGCCGCCATCATCATGTCGGAACTGACGGCGAACCCGCAAGCGACCGGATCTAGCTGGACTTCTTTCCTCAAGGTTCGTGTGTCATGGTCTTGATTTTTTAGGCTCCTGATTATCTACATGATGGTTAACATTCGTCGTCTCTTCTCGACAATACAGTCCATTGCCTCCTTCAATGGCGACCTCTCCTCCTTGACTGCGCCGCCCTTCATCCTCTCCTCGACGAGTCTTACCGAGTTCAGTTCGTACTGGTGCGAGCACCCCAGCGTCTTTGCCGCCCCGGCCAAGGAGGAAGACCCAGCAAAGCGAGCCCTGCTGGTGCTTAAGTGGTTTCTGACCACGCTCAAACAACAATACGCGGCTCGGAGCGAGCAGTACGGAAATGAGAAAAAGCCTCTGAACCCCTTCCTAGGTGAGCTGTTCTTGGGCAAGTGGGAGGACGACGCCGGCACCACCGACCTGATCAGCGAGCAAGTCAAGTAAGTCAATAACTGTCAAGAATATTGGGAATATCACGCTGACGCACCTCTCAAACAGCCATCACCCACCTGCCACGGCGTATGGCATCATAAACGAGGCTTCCGGCGTGCAGCTACAGGGCTATAACGCACAGCGAGCGAGCTTCTCCAAGACCATCAACATCAAGCAGATCGGCCACGCTATACTCTCCGTGCCCGTGCCCTCGAAACCAGGCGAGAGAGAAACGTACCTCATCACACTACCCTCTCTCCACGTAGAGGGCCTGATATTCGGCGCCCCCTTCGTCGAACTCGACGGCGCCTCATACATCACCTCCTCGACGGGCTTCACCGCCAAGACGTCATATCTCGGCAAGGGCTGGGTCAGCGGGAAGAAGAACTCGTTCACCGCGACGCTGTACACGACCGGCAACGAGAAGGACGTCCTGTACAACTGCGCCGGGCAGTGGACCAAGGCCTTCGAGATCTACAAGGGCGCCGCGAAGAACAACTCGTCCAAGACGCTGGTCGAGACCTGGGACCCGGACGCGACGCCCACGAGCAAGCTCATCGTGGCGCCCGCGGAGAAGCAGCACCCGCTCGAGTCCCGGCGGGCGTGGGCCGGCGTCGCCGAGGGCATCGCGAAGGGCGACATGGACCTCGTCGCGCGCGAGAAGTCGAAGATCGAGCAGGCGCAGCGCGCCCTGCGCCTCAAGGAGAAGGCCGAGGGCAGGCAGTGGGAACGGCGCTACTTCACGGCCCGCGCCGACCCCGGCGCCGACGAGGCGCTCCAGGCCCTCGCGGCGAACGTCGGCCTCGACGCGAACGGCGACGCCGACAGGACGGGCGGGCTCTGGCGCTTCGACGCCGCCAAGGCCGCGGCCGTCAAGGGGGTGACGCTCAGCGAGGAGGAGCAGAAAGATCTCGCGCGCGAGTTGTTAGGGCAATGAGTTAAGGGAGAGCGTGTGTGTTTGTGTGTGTTGCTGTGCGTGTGAGTACACATGCGATGGGAGTGCTACGCTACCTAACGTAAGGTTTCGAATCTGAGTGCGCGTTATTACAAGCCCGTGGAATGAAATTATATAAATAATACCTTATAAGCACCTACCTTCCTACCAAGCGCAAGAGAAGAGAGAGAGAGAAAACCCTCGACTTACCTCGTAATTGTATAGACGGAGGATAACATGGGAAAGGTCAGGGATAGGGGTAGGGATATGGGCAAGTGCACATCGTTCGAGACACCGGGGACAACGAGATAGGAATACAATTCAATACAAACTATAAGGTCATGGGTTGGTTGATCTAAGACTGAGTGGTTGATTGAGTGATTGATTGATTGTCCCCTTGTGATGGATGATTCCGGGTCTCGGAGTTTTGCGTTGCTCGGTCCATTCTTCTATATTCCCCCTCTCCGCCTAAAAGCTCTCTTGTTCTGTTTTCCGTATCCTTTCATTCTCTGCGTTGGCTGCCTTACATACATACATACATACTTTAGATAATCAAGTGCGTGTTTCAAACATTAAATGTATTTAGAATTTGTATTTGGACTTCGTAGATACCTGTATTATTCATACATAGAGGGAGAAAGTGGGTTATGGCAAAGGCTTACGGCCAATTACTGCTTTCGAGATTGCTTTGCTAGCTACAGTAGGTTTCTGCACGCTGGCGTAGGTAGTGTGTTGTCCAGCTCGACGTGTAGACCATGTTCCAGGGCGGCTACGTTGAAGAAGGCCGTACGCGGACAGAGTCACACCGGACTTCATTTCTTCGGATTAGTACAGACTTGACGAGAAACTCCGAGAGGCGTTATTGGGCGAATTTGGAATCAGTTGAGAGATCGGGAGCCGTAGAATCCACCAGCGGATTCAAGCAAACCCCCAGCGGGATATCGCCTCGAGTGTGATGCGACAACTCAGAACTTCGTGAACCCCTACATCCTCTCACTCAAGTATAAAGTATACGTGCCTGATCCGAATGTAGTACATAAATCTTGATCTATCTGCGAAAGGTATAAATTTCTGTTTATCAGCTTTATATTTCTTTCTCTGGAGAAGATATATACACTCTTGTCTTACTTTGGTCTACCCCCATCATTAACTATTATGTTTGATTTTAATTCTTGTTTTTTATGTAGAGCGGGGGCTCTTTCGCAAGGGCCCCGATCGCAGCGACGGTTCCCACAACAGCAAGGGCGTATTGCCCTATCCCCGTGCCGCCTTGAACATCGCTTTTCAGCGCACTCCAGAGGAGCACGGCAAGCGTGACGACTCCGAGGGCCCCGATCAGCAGCACCGCCACGAGAAGCGTGTTTATCCCCTCCACGATGTAAATGCCCCAACCGTACGGCACGTCGAGCGGATCGCGGGGCTGCGTGACGCACTTCAGCCGCCTCCCGACCTTCTTCGGGAGCTGCAGCACGGCCAGCTCGCCGAGGTGGTCCCCAGGGTTTAGGAACGAGTGCATGAAGATGTGCGGCTGGACCGGCACGGCCCCGACGCGCGGCGGGCACGGCGAGAAGGCGTACTCCTTCTTCGCGACCTCGACCTGGCTCGGTATCGAGTTCTTCTCGTAGTTGCCTACGCATTCGCCCGTCCCGCTTCGCCGCACCAGCTCGAACTGGAGTTTATTGATTCTTTAGCAACTTTGTCGTTTCCTTGGCTTTCCCTCGAAGAGGAACTTTGATTTAACTGGGCGGTGAGCACACTGACCTTCACGTACTCGACGGTCCTCGGAACCATGAACATGTTCCTCTTCAATTTTCCTCTCATCGATTCGTATTTTTCTCGGAGGGCGCTGAACAGGGACACGTCCAGTGCGACGTTGGTCAGATCTATCTGCTCTAGCTTGATTTCGTAGCGGCCGGTGTTAACGCAGACGAGCAGATATTTCTTGGTTCCCATGGGTAAAATCGGCGGTATGAAGATGCTGCCAGGCGTGAGCCCGTTTGTGATATTGGCGGCGCTTGGTCCCGACTGGATCATTGAGGCTGAGCTCGATGGTGAGCCGGTCACTTGTGTGGTGTTGGAAGCTCCGCTCGCCGTCGTTTGCGAGACTGTGATGGGGCTGGTTGATCCGGAAGCCGCTTGGGCGTACTCTATTGCCATCTGTTTCTGTGTTTGAGGAACATCGATATAAAGAGGCCGCCCGCATCTCTATCGCATCTTAAGCCCAATGGGTCAGAAAAGCATGATTACGTGGAATACTTACGCAAATCCAGCTCACTCTTACCAAGTGTTTCGGTCGCCGGGGCCAAGACAACCGGAGTAACATACCGAATCTGCTTGTGGAGAAACGGGCGGCTTGGGATATGATTGTTTGGAACATATTTTGCCAACTGCCCTCTTCCATATTCTTGCTCCTGTTCAGATTCGTATCTAAACTGGCAGTTGTACTCGTTGAGGGCCGCCTGCGTCGCCTACTACTTTTCTCTTCAATACTTCGGGTTCTCGACTGACCATACGTGACTTTTGGCTTGTTTTCGTCATCGATGGCTGCCAGGCTAATTGGCTCCAAGGGGCTTCCCCTATCGGGATTCTGCGAACATGAAGCGGGCGATAAAGCGTTGTCGTCCGCAGCAAACGTGTCCAGTTCGTTGCCAAACGAATTCAACACGTCATTCTTCCAGGACATGATATCCCTAGCCTTGTTCTCGGCTATCAATGGTTTCTGATAACCCTCGCCGGCGAGTGCATCCTCCTCGTTGGAGGTGAGTTGTGGCGGTATGAGACGCGACCGAGACTCGTGCGCGGAAGGGGAGCCATGCTTATTTGTCTTTGGAATTTTGTTCCCTGGGGTCTTGGCTCGAATTGTTCCCTCTGCGCGACGTGAGATAGCTCGCCGCCTTATTTTGTCTTCTTTGGCCGGGTCGATAATGGTCACCTTTGAAGCCTTGATTCGTTTCTCGGCTTCTGGTGAAACCAATTTGACACCATGAAGCTGAGAGCTCCACGCTATCTCTGAGTACCCGCAAACGGCATTGTACACATCGTCATCGATTAGATGATGCTGATGAAGATGATCATTCAGGTGATAATCTGGACGCCAGTCTCTCACTGTGTATTCGTTCGTAATTATGTGATGGCGTATATGTAACATTCTGCGCCTGAAATTCGTCTTCAAATCTTGATCACTTTTGCTGAAGAAGACAAGTTCATCGCAAAACCAACACACTGACTTGGGCGGGAGGCACCCCTTAAGATGATTGCATATAATATGTTCGATCCATGAGTCAACGTCGTTAAAGTCGAAAGATTCTTTACACTCTGCATATCCAATAAATTCGCATGGCAGCCTCGAGAACGGAACGCTGATTTGGCTTACTGGAGGATAATCCAGAGCGTCGTCATCGTTGTAATGTTCTTGTATAGACGTGTTCTCAAGGCCCGTAGAATCGAATATACTGCTCTGGGCAGTGCTGATCGAGGAAGTCTCGGAAATTGACAGCCTATCTTTCTGCCTTAAATAGCTTAGAAAAGAGGTGAAGTTGGGCTTTTTAGTAAGATTCCCCTCCCTAGTAGGACCTCCGATAGCCACGTTATCTCGGAGCCCAGACGCCGAGGAAAGCCCATACGGTTGTCTCCGGTTCGATCGAGGAACACTTCGCGTTGGGTACCGATGTGCATAGAGACTCGCAGCCGAATATGATGGATGAGGGGCGATTGGGTCATAACCGCTGGAGTTGTGGTTAAAGACTACATTTGTTTCTCCCTCTACGTAGTCGCATCTGAAGTCGCCTAAGTTGATTTAATGAGAATCCGTTGAGTTCAGAGATTGGCGGTTTATACTTACGGGAGAAAGGCACTCGGCGAATCTGCGGTCTGTTCATACCTGGTGGCTATCAAAGAAACAGACAAGGGGAATACATATTACCAAGGTAAAAACGAAGGGCCGTAAGAAGAAGAAAAAAGGGAAAACGAAAATACACAGCAGTTTTCATCAGCAATGCGGGGTGAATACCCGTAAAATGTAACCTGCAGCTGTAATGCTACAGCAAGCCTATCAGAGCTATGAATATATATAGGCTGCAAGCCATTGTCGCTATCTAGAGTAGTGTAGGGGTCGGAATTAAGCGAGTCTCCTGATGTAATACAGGTACCGTAGTGCGTCGGGATTTCTTGCTTTTTCTTCTCAAGGTGCCTGCCGCGACAAACATTCCAACGGCGGGTGGATGGCGGGACTGTTTATAATTTGTGTGTCCCTGCAGAGTTATTGTTGCTGTTGTTGTTGCTATTCTTGTGTACGGAAATTGTGATCAGGACTTGACAACTAACGAAAACCTCACCTTACTCAGATACACCAAACCAACCCCTTTTTTCGTTTAGTCATCATGTTAAGTTAAGTTACTTCGTATGTTAGGTTGGGTTAGGTTGTTCAGTAATAGTTAATTTAGACAGTTAATCACAGGTAGGTATCTCAGGTATCTCAGGTATCTACTTAGTACTTGTTTGTACAGCATCCAACAACAGAAGAATCACTCGAATTCTCAAGTCAAGGTGTCCACGCATCTTATTTATCTTTTCGCATCCTCTCCGCTCCCTTTCCTTCCATTCCCATTCTCTCGGACCCTTTCCCCCCTCTCAAACAAGAAGCAGCCTGGTAGGAGAAAAAGGGTATGTCGAGAGTACCTAGTTAAGAGCCTTATCGTCCTCGTTATCATCATCATCGTCGCCCTATACAATATTCCGACACTCCAACCCCGCCCTCTCACATATTGGTATGCCATCAACTTTGCGACTGGTTCGGGTAGTTGGGCGACCGGATGACATACTCTGCATGATCCCCGCCTAATCGCCTCATCGCCGCCCGGGGTGTCAGTCACGCAGTTCGCTACTCGTCAATCGAGGAGAGCAAGCCGTGGTGTCGAGGGTTGTCCTCGAGCAGGTACGAGATGAGAAGGCGGCCCTGCTGAGTAGATGGGTCCGCCTTCGTCGTCGTCGTCGCCATCATCTTCTGCTGCTGTCTCTGGTCGTCTTCCGGAACCACTGCGGAGCCCGGCTCGTCGCAGCCGGGGCCCTAGCCCGTCGCCGTGCGCTCCAGGGTCTGGTTCCGCCGCTGCTTCTTAAAACAGGCAAACTCCGTCCTGGACTGCTCGCGTAATCTCTTTAACAGCTCGCGCATGCCGGGGAGCTCGTCCTGCAGCCTACTACGGTCCTGGTTGTCCGTCCTCGCGTCGAGCATGGCATAGATCTCGGTTTGGAAGCCCGACGTTTTCTCCGTCGTGTATTGGCTCAGGGTCTGTGCAACGAATTCGACGTCGAGCGTCGCCTGCATCAAGGCGCCGAGAGCGTATCTCGGTCGGGACTTGAAGACCTCGAGGAGCTCGCGACTAAATTGCTCCAAGAGGAATGAGACGACCTGGCTTGTTAGGGAAGGGGCTGTGGTTGACACTTGAGTGTGTACGAGCACCAGCGAAAGTAGAGCTTCATATATGTAAGGTTTCACCTCTGTAGGCTTGTCAACTGGCGCCCAGCTCGGTTCATTTATGCCCGTGCGAATAATGGTACGCAGGGACTCCACGGCGGGCCGGGTGAATGTCTGAAATAGCCGGGCATCGATCTGGCCGAGAACGTCCTTGATTTTCTTCGACTCGTCTGTCAGCTTGACAGAGAAAGCCGTCTCAAACTGTGAATTTAAGTTGGGGACGACCTGAGAACGAAGTGCTTGCAGGTTGCTAAGCGTCAATAGCATGCGAACATTCTACACGTGTTACTGGTTAGTCCTGTGCTGTGGTATCCACGATGACACGCATGACTTACTCTATCGCCGGCGTCGATAGTCCCTTTCCCAGCTATTGCAGCTGCCCTCTCGCTGCTGGATCCTGATGGGGTGTCTAGATCCGTGGTCCACTCGTCGCCAGCCTTCTTCACTGGTCGTTCGGCATTCTCGACCATGCCGCTCAGAGCTTTGTACAGCGTTGTGACGTATTGACCTCGGACCATCTGCAACAGCTTTGTTGGTGGCGCCAGGATAATATCCCCGGGCCCGGGCTTCGCGACTGCTTCAGAGACGTATAATATCTTCTGTATCCCACTGAGGAGGGCTCCCTCAAACGCGGAGAAGGTAGCGGGCATACAGGTCACGTCTCCCATCTCCTTTGATCGTTGCCAGTCCTCGACTAGCTTGATATTCTCGGCGTCCTTGTTCCATGCGGCGCAAAGGCACGCCACACATCTTTCCCTCGCGGCCCCGACCAACGCTCTCAATAATTCCAATTGTTTTGTATCATCTTGACTCACGGGGGCGACGCTCGCCATTTCGGCAGCCCCGGTGCCAACCAGGCCCAGCATCTTGGACAGGTAGTGAACACCGCTGATCGAGTTGGCCGTGGGCGGCCAGAACGCGAACTTCTCCCAAGATTCGCCCCGCTTGGGTGAGGGCGGTGGAGGGTTATTGGCGTCGAGGCGGAATCTGGGGTCCCCGGCGCTGGTGGGCGACAGCTGTGCCGACAAGGGGGACCCTGGCGAGGGAGGGAGGGGAGAAAATAGTAACGAAATATCCTCAGGGGGAGCGCCAGCAAAAAATTCAAACACATGAGCACGGATCATATCGACAAGCTCGATGGTGGCTTTCCGAAGGTCGAGTGTGCCCTGGGTGGAGAGCCGGTGGTGTTCCTGCGACTCGCCATTGTAACCCGTCGGTAATGATTTCTGCGCCTTGCCGTCAATGAAACCTTCGACGGTCTGCCAAAAATCCAAAACTTCTCCCAAAACGCCCTGTGCCGATAAGAGAGTCGACAAGAACGACATCATCTTCTCCCACAATTCAATAACATCCGAAGTATCGAGGCCATTCGGCTTGCTTCCGACCGAATGTCGACCTAGGCTACGTAGATGCGAGGCGAGGACCTGTGCAGAGGGTTTTTCGGCGTTGGCGAGTCGGCGCCGGAGCACTTCGATCTCCACCTTGGCCCGATCTCCGACTAGTGCGATCTTGCCCTTCAAATAATCGTATCGACTCAAGAGCCAAACCCATATCGGGTTGTCCTCGACGCCTAGTTCTAGTAGTAGGCCGATGAGTTCAATGTGTTGATCCTGAGCCGGGACTCGGGTGTCCGTCTTCGCCACGTTATGAAGCAGCGTCAATTTCCGCCAGATGTCGCGTTTGAAGAGTTGTATTTGTTCCTCGACGTCGTACCACATGCGAGCGGCAATGAGGATCTGGTATGTCTGCGTTTCGCTTGGCGGTGTCGAGCCTAGGTCCTGGACAAGTTTTTTGGTTTCCTCGGAAAATTTTCTAGCACGGCCATACTCTTCTACAAGGGTGTCGTAGTCTTTCCGCCTTATGCTGTCGGCAATGTTCGAGCTCGTCTCGACGTACTCTTTATAGCGATCCACACAGCCAGCGACGGTCCTCAGATTCTCTTCCTTCTCACGGCCGCCTAGTGCCGGGCCCCAGACATCCTCGGCTTTGGCTGACACATCCAGCAATGGGCCCTTGATACCCGAGACACCGTAGTCACTCTCCTTGACGAGTGCGTTCTTCTTCTTGACATCGGCCGGCGCGGACGACAGCAGCGGGCCGACTCCGTGGGTGTTCACAGTACCAGTGCTTCCCTTGAAACTGCCTCGACTGGCGTGGCGGGAATGCCCGCGTGCCCGAGCGACGGGGGTCGGGGGCGGCTCTGCGCCGCGGTACTTCATCTCCTTGTAGACATTGTCGATGGTGGCCTTGGCGCGGACGAACCTCTCGAAGTTGGACTCGACCAGGACCTTCAAGGAGGCGGATTTCTGGTCGATGGACCGCGTGAGAACATCGAGGCCGCGCAGTAGCGACTGGGTGTCGGCATTGGCGTGCATCTGGGAGAGGAACAGGGCGGGCGAGAAGCTCGTGGAAGATAGTAGGAAGCGGTTGCCTGTGCAGGGTGAAATGGTCAATGACGATTGTATCGATACCATGGATATTCACGTCCTGTGGTCTGACTTACGCAGGCGGGTGTCGTCTTGGAGAGGCACGCCGAGCTCCTTGAGAGTGGTGAGGACGCTGTCGGACGAGCCCAGGGGATCGGGCTCGTCCCTCTGGACCAGGTTGCTTAGGCCGGAGGCCGACTTCTCGGAGCCGGCGACGATACTGGCACGGCTGCTGACGGCGCGTTCGAGGGCATCGTAGCGGGACTTTCTGCGGTTGATCTTCTTCTTCTGGTGGCGCTCACGGTCGCTGTCATCCTCGTCGTCCGTCTTATCGTTCTTCTCGGCGGGCCATGTCGTGGGCATCAGCGTCGAGATGCCGTAGAAGTCGAGGACGTTACGGTCGAAGTCGGCCATGGTTTCGATCTCGAGGTCGAATGCCCGACCATGCCGATGTGGAATTGAGGGCAGGGTCGATTCGAGACAGGGTGATCGATAGGATCGCAAGTCGTTGTAGGAGATGTCGTGGTTATGGTTGTAGACTGTAGACTTTAGATTGTAGGAGTCGAAGATACATAGTACAGGGTACTGATGATGTAGACAGTGATCCCTGCGCAGACTGCACTGTACGGTTGGCACCGTGTATCTTCTACCTCGTAGTGGATCAAAGTGGATCAGGATGGATTATCAGATGTAAAAGCCCGCTGCAGCGGTCCGCTATTTGATGCAAGTCCCGGTTGGCCGATTGTGTCCGACACCACCCGAGCAAGCCAGTCTCTGCCATGTGAGAAAACCACTCTTTTGTACATTTCCCCCACGCAAGCGCGCAGCCAGCCAGCCATTGTTGTCCAGAGCCAGTGAACTTTTTTTTTTTTTAAACTCTCACATCAACATCCGAGACAGCAACCCTTTCCTCTCCTTTCCTTTGATCGTGTCCTCACCCCCATCACCACCACGATGCTCGCCCTTCGCGCTGTCGCTGCCCCCGCGCGGCGCCAGTGCTTTGCTGCTGCTCCGCGAGCCACCGCCACCCTCTCCTTCCAGGTAGGCTACCAGCCCTCTCTCTCCAACATGAGCTCATGAAGTCTCTGGCGTCGCTAACTTGAGCCTCAAATTTCAGAACAGGCGCTTCTACTCAGACAAGGTCGCCAAGTTCCATGGCACCAAGAACTCGGATGTATGTGCCTGAAACTGCTCCTCCGTCCCTGTCCTCGACGCCCCGAAATCTTCGCTGCGACATGACGTCGAAAATAACTCAGGCTTGGCAAACCCTTGCAAGCAACACCGCATCGCACAGCATAGCGAGCCTTGCACAACATAGCACAGTGCATTGGCCGTATTTCTAGGACCACCATGCCAGGGCTAACACGCAGCACTTTAGGGTCGTTACACAGTTAGTATCATGGAGGGTGATGGTATCGGTCCCGAGATCTCTCAGGCCGTCAAGGACATCTTCGAGGCTGCCAAGGTACGCCCACCCGTCTATATCGATCGGGTCAACCGGATCGAGTAGATGAGAGCTAATACATTGTGCATAGACGCCAATTGCCTGGGAGCCCGTCGATGTCACCCCCATCCTCAAGGACGGGAAGACGGCCATCCCTGATGCCACCATTGAGAGTATCGAGAGGAACAAGGTTGCCCTCAAGGGACCTTTGGCTGTACGTCATATCGAGACATGATCCAGATCCAGCCTGGATGCCACATGCGGGATGCTGCATGCTGGCTGCCTACGAGACACCCATCACTAATGCAGAACAGACCCCCGTTGGCAAGGGCCACGTCTCCCTGAACCTGACCCTCCGCCGAACCTTCAACCTCTTCGCCAACCTGCGTCCCTGCCGCTCCGTCGCCGGCTTCAAGACCCCCTACGATGGCGTCGATACCGTCCTGATCCGAGAGAACACCGAGGGCGAGTACTCTGGCATCGAGCACGTCGTCGTCGACGGTGTCGTCCAGAGCATCAAGCTCATCACTCGCGAAGCCAGTGAGCGTGTGCTACGATTCGCCTTCCAGCATGCTCAGGAGATCGGCCGCAAGAAGGTCCGCGTTGTGCACAAGGCCACCATCATGAAGATGTCCGATGGTCTCTTCCTGCGCGTCGCTGGCGACGTCGCCAAGGATTTCCCCGATATCGAGTTCGACGCCGAGCTGCTCGACAACACCTGCCTCAAGATGGTGACCGACCCCCTGCCCTACAATGACAAGGTTCTCGTCATGCCCAACCTGTACGGTGACATTCTCTCCGACATGTGCGCCGGTCTGATCGGCGGTCTGGGTCTGACGCCTTCGGGCAACATCGGTGACGAATGCTCCATCTTCGAGGCCGTCCACGGTTCGGCCCCGGACATCGCCGGCAAGGGCCTGGCCAACCCCACCGCTCTGCTTCTGAGCTCCATGATGATGCTGCGCCACATGGGTCTGACCGACTACGCCGACCGGATCGAGCGCGCCACTTTCGAGACCTTGGCCGAGGGCAAGGCTCTGACCGGCGACCTGGGTGGCAAGGCCAAGACCCACGAGTACGCCGCTGCCATCATCTCTAAACTGTAGATAACTCACCACTAGACGGACGATACCCTCACCTCACCTCGCCCATTACACCCTTTACCCTAACACCTTCACCTCTTTTTCTCCGTATACCCTTCCCTCTATCATCAGCATTCCGCATCTCACATCATTTGCATACAAACGACTCCACAATGTTCTCCTACAATTTTTCTCTCTAGAAACGGACAGGGCAAGAATGGGAATTCATAAGGAGAGCAGGAGACGAAGGAGAAGAAGAAGTAGGGACGGACAGGTCAGGCTGAATAGACTACTAAGGTTAGGCCGGGTAGGTAGACAGACTTGTACAACAAGCGAAGATGGGGCGGGCGCGTATGCTATGCTATGCTATGCTATGCATGTGTGAAACGAGACGAGATGAAACGATACGAAATGAATAACAAAAAAAAAAGATTCATAACATATAGACCAAATGACTTGATGACGTACTTGATTTCTGAAATGAGATTTGTGCCTGTGATTCGAGTAGAGGAGAGGAATAGATGAGAGTTGTAGCGGTCGATACCTATACCCAAGAGAGGTCCTTGAGATCTGCTAACTCTAAACAAGTAGGTACGTGCAGATGTGCTGCAATAGCTACATGAAAGCTGCAAGTGGCTGATGATAAATCAAAGGGCGCGAGAGAGGGGACTTACTTTAAGCGTGAGATGAGATGGGGCAATGTTAAGTAAGTATGAGTGGGTGAGGGCCGGTTTGAGTGAGTGGATGAGTGAGTGGGTGAGTGAGTAGATGAGCGAGTGAGTTGGTGGACGAGCAGACAGACGAGCAAGTCCTCAACGTAACACTTGAACAACCCATAGGTTAGGTCAGCTCAGGTTAGATACTTATTCATACATTAAGTACTCAATCCAGGGACTTCTCACCCCTTTCCCCCCTCTCTCCATCTCTCTATCCTATCCATGGTGTTTATTTCTTTACTATCTACCCAAATCATACAGCGCAGCCAGACGCCGGTGAGTTTCGAGCCAGAGCCAGATACCTGCTTAACCTTAGTGACTCAATTAGCAGCATCAAGACAGAATTTAAACAGAAAGTAAATATAAAAATTAGAGAGAGGGAAACAATCAAGCAGGCTTCTTCGTTCGTTCGTTCGTTCATTATTCATATTGTCATTCATTCATTCATTCACTCATGCTGATTCATCTAAGTACCTAAAGTATATAACCAGGCAGCCGGCCATCCGGCAAGGCGTCGCGAGACGGGTGGAAAAAGAAACAAAAAAGTGGCTGAAAATACCAACTTTCGGTTTTTCTTTTCTCTCTCTTTTCTTTTCCTTTCCGGTGATTCATTCATTTCATTTCATTACCCTGCCCCATCTCATTCATTATCCATCCATCCCCTCTTATCCTCCTTTTTTTATCTATCCTGGTGTTTTATTATTTTCATACCCCACCCCCCTTTGGCCCCTTTCCAAATTTTGTCGTTCTTGAGCTGTTGCGGCTCATGTCCAAATAGCATCTGGTCAGGGGACTCAGGTCGTGGTAGAGAAGAGGGAAATCATACACAGAGACCCCGAGATCGAAGCCATGTGCAGATGGGTTGAGAGAGAACGTGAGGAAAATGCACACATCCAGTAACAGCCAAAGCAGGGGGCCATGGCAACCTGCGGCTTGCTCAACATTCGTTGATTTATAGGTTCATGGGAATCATTATAGGGTAGCCTGAGCCGAGTAAAAGCAAACAGTTTAGTAAGTGAACAACCAGTCTGTGATACTCTCGTCGTCGGCCTCGGGCATAGGTAACATTACTTGGAATTCGGCGGGAGAAGCAGCTGGCGATGACTAGGCGTCCTGAGGTATCTCTTGAGAATTCGGCTCAGACATGTCTTGGGAGGTCATTTGGGACATCTCTTGAGGAGCATCCGGAAGTTCCTCTCGCGGCATAGGGTGAAGCACGGTATGAGGGGGCGGGGCATGAAGTAGGAGTTGAGCACAGAATAGAAATTCTAAAGATCGAGAATCTGTCGGTTGGAAGTTGTTCTCATGGTATCGCATTCGCAGATAACGAGCTAAGCTACGTCAGCTGCCATTCTCCGACGTTTCTAGTCGCATTAGGGGACTTCAACTTACGAGTGACATGGAGATCTTGGAAGTACTTGTTGACGTCGGGCTCTTCCCCTTCAGTTACGATAGGCACATCGGGGTCGGACTGAATGGTTTTGGGAAGAACGTGGCGGATAACAAGCAGCATTCTCAAGAGCTCTGTAAGACCGTGCCCTTGGTTGGTATACCGACGAGGTGGCTGCTCCAGAGGCCATTTCGGGCGCAGATTTTCTTGGTCCCAGGCTTTAAAAGCCCAGGTGGTCTTCTCCAAACAGTTGAGGAAGAGCATGACAGTGAGAAACATGGGAAACCCGAGTTTCGTTTTGCCGTCCTGCAAGCTTCGCTGGATGCCGTTTAGGAGGTTTCTGCTGGCGACGGAGGCTTTGCGCTCAGCGGCAGCAGTGAGCTGCATACATATGTTACTGTACGCCTCACTCTCCGTATCGTCTTTAATCCAGTGGTCCTCGACTTCGGGCTGGCAAGATTTAGACAGCATCGTCCACTGTCGCTCACGATCCATCATTTCGACAATGCCCCAGAGCTCAAGGGATCGCTTTAGTAGTTCATCATTAGTCTCCCTGGCAATATTGTCTGCGATCTCCAGAGTGACTCGCACGTGCGGCGATGGTTCATGCATGATGTACTCTGGCAACATGTTACGCATGTAGGCCTCGACCTTCCCCGGAATGTCTTCCTTGTTGTTATCAAGGAGGACGACGGGAGTGTGCGAACCTAGCTTGATTGTGCTTTCGTCTGCTTCCTTGGGGTAACCCTGCAAGACTTGAAAAGAGACAGTATGCCCGGATTCTGGGAAATGCGAAGCCTCCACAATGACTCCCGTGTTCTCCAAGTGATAAGATGTCTTGTACTCGTTGATTCGCTTTTGGGCCATAACCACCTGCACCCCAGCCGAATACAGGTCGATGAATTCCGAGAGTTTGGTTCGGACACAACCAGTCCGCCAGACTCGCGGCGAAAGCACTTTCTTGCAGGTATCACACGGGGTGCCTTTGGAACACACCTTTCGCAGGATACGGCACCGAATGCATGCGCCAATACGGCGTACCTCTTGCACTTCAATCCTGCGGTCTTTGTCGAACTTGGCGCGACTGTGCCTCTGACGAGAACCATCCGGGCTGGTGGTCGTGTCCATGCGATAGCCACCCTTCAAGTTAGGGCCTAACTGATGGGCGTGATCAGTAACGGTAGCAGGACCGTGGATATCTTCAGCCATGTAAGTCATGCCACCCCACGGTGTTACCGGCTCAGCAACACGTGTAGGTCGGGGTGGAGTGATAGGGCTCACGTGGGCTGCGTGGGTCACTTGGGGACTATGATGATCTCTCTCGGGCTCGGGGTAGTCGATCGTCATATCGGCGGAGGGCGCCACTTGGGCAATCTGCTCTGCAATGGCGGCATCACTCAGTAACTGGGGATCAAGCAGCGACGAGGTGAGTCGGGCAGTGGCGGCAGCGGCAGCAACCGAGAGGGCGGTCTGCGAGGGAGATATGGGCGATTGCAAGAGCTGATGAATGCGCTGCTCTTCGGCGGAGAGGTCGTGATGGACAAAGTCGGATGTTTTCTGAGGGGTGGTATCTGGGAGCTAGAATTTAGTATTGCTACACGACCAAGACTAGATAAGACCAGACGAGGCCACTTGAGACTAGACAGGGCCAATTCACCTACCTTTTCTCTCGTGCTGGGGTTGGCTGCTGTAGCTGAGAGGCGGGTTCTCCAAGCTGAATTGCTCCTGTGGCTCGAAGGGATCGGATCCTAGAGACGGAATGTTGGGAATGGCGGCGGCCAAGGTGGTTTGTACGGCGACTGCAGTGGGATCATGGTGCTCGTCATGCTTCTCATTGGCCTCAATCTGACGGGATACCTCGGCTAGGGTTTCCAATGGCGTCCAGATCTGATTCTGATTATGAAGCTGGCTGGTGGTCTGGTCTATGGCAAGGCCCTGGTGAGAGCTGACGGGGCGGTCAATACCGGGTCCCATGTTGGGCCCCGAATGCAAGAGCCCATCATATTTGGGGCGGCCGGATGCGCTGTTGATGCCGTGCAGTGATAGACAGGCATTGATGCGATCGGCCTCAGATATGGCGGGACACTTCTTGGTCAGGTGGTTTGTGAGGCTGTCAATGCGGCCCTTGGGGAAATCCTCGCCGCAGGCCTTGCATCGATGGTGGTAGCGATTGCTGTTGTCATTGAGCTTTGCGCCCCTCTCAAAAAACTCGAGGATCAGGGGATTGGGTCGGCGGCCCATTTTGTCACTGTACCCGGTGCCTTGTGCATCCGTGAAGCAACAGAAGGGTAGGAAATAATAAAACGGGCAGAATCATGAAGCGGTGAGCAGAATGTTTTCACCACCTACGAAGTATGTACATACTAGGATTCTCAATGGCTGGATAACGCGCAGATAATGCACAGATAAAGCGCTTATGTGGGTACCTAACTAGATGCAGGCATGTAGCGGGTACTTCAAATGTGGATGTTCCTAAGGTGCATTGGGAGCCAAACAGGAACACAATTCACTCCTGACATGTTTACCTTAGGTACCTACCGCGCAAGTAAGGTACATACCGGTACATAAGCTGCAACAAAGCACATGTACTTTGTACACATGTACCTTCATGCCACCCCACATCAACCAATGAGGCTCTGCACTTAGTGAAGTAATTAAAGTGTCTACCTACCACAAACAAGCTACAGGGTACCTCAGTGTTGAATGGAACCATGTTGATGCACATCATTAAGTGGTAAGATTTATGGCAAATTTTTTACAAAAAATACATATAATGAAAGTAATTGAAGGTATCTAAAGTGATAACTCTTCCACCTAGGTTTACAGGTTTGACTTTGTTATACAAGCAGGTGTATTTGGCAACACAAATAAGCTGCCTGATCAGAACAAAGTCATATAAGAACTCACACTTAGAAAATTGTATCTCTACTGCTTCCAACCTTATACGCATGTAATATCCTGGTTCTTTACAAGTTAACATGGGGTTAGCACAGAAACAGCTACATCAAGTTTGTTATATGTACCTAAGGTAGTTCATTACCTGGGCATCTGGTACATACTTAGTTCTTAGTACAGTATTAGAATACAATGCACCTTCCTCAGGGTCGGATATAGCTACTAGGTAGGTAGAGTATCTAGGATGAAGGTGTTACTTAAAACGTCCCTTCTCACAGTGCGGGCAGGTACGTACGTTTAGATACCCCGGGGGTTCTCTATTACATTACCTACTACCTTCAAGTTACCTAGAGACATCTACATGTTCTATGTCTACATATAAGTAACTACATATCTACTTACCTATGTGTTTTTGCTTATTTAAAGATCAACACGGTTCTGCAATATTTGTCTGTGTCTAGCAGACGTACAAGCATCTTCTACATTGCAGAGCATCTTTTACATCACAGAGCATCTTCTCCATCACAGAGCATCCTCTACATCACAGAGCATCACTGTTCTGAATTATTGTTCCTTTTCATCTTTTGTCTTTGCCGATCATGTCAGGAGAAACTTTGCCAATCAAGTCAGAAGAAACTTCGCCCATCATGGCAGAAGAAACTTTGCCCATCATGGCAGAAGAAACTGCGCCAATCATGTCAGAAGAAGCTGCAGCAGGCGGACTGCAGGAACAAGCCATGGCTGATGAGGAATCAAAATTTGATTCTTTCTTTAATTATATTCGTCGTAACTTTGACAAAAGCCGCACGAGTGCAATGTTTGGCCAACTCCACTACTCCCTTCTGAAGGTGCTGAAGAACCCCTTCTCCGTGGGTTACAGTACGTGCACCTGAGGTCCTCCTCTGTCTTAAGCAGTCGCCTCTCTAACACTCACCTTTTTCTCTATAGCGTCTCACTACCTGAGCTACCTAGTCATGGTAGAAGCCATAAACCGTTCTTGTATGTTATTTTTATTGTTTCAAAAATGCCATATCGACTAATATAGTGTAGCCGACACGGATATCTCGGTTCCCACGCACCTCAGAGTCACCAACGACCCAGGTCCCAACGATAAACCCGTCGACACAAAAGCCCTGAAGTATCTGGCTCAGTCTGAACGGCCCGCGGACGAGCTCTTAGCCGACATTATGGGCGGTGGTCATGACGTTTGGATGAACGGCCACAAAGCGGGCGCCCAACAGAACCGGCTGGGAGTTTTCCCTGCACCAGGACCCCCGGTAGGGGATGAGGGGACTCCGGACCTGGGCCCCCGCGAGTCCACGGTGCGACAGGAGGACTACACATGCGAGCTACCAGAGAGACTTGTCTGGATGGGTTGCGACGTTGATGAAATCCCGATCCCCCCATTAATCGATATCCAGAGACATCTCGAGCCGTACCTTACCAAGCTGCAATCCATCTGGTCTATCCGGCTGGGCCTTGACAAGGAGCGCCGGCTGTTGCGATTTTGGTCTCTGGAGAATCAAATCTGCAATGCAATCGACGACATGATCTCTGACAGACATCGCCAGGAGTTTCGGTCAATGTTTCTGGATTGGATTAAGGGGTGTTTCGATGTGGAGCAATCAACCGACTTCTGGCATTTCCACTGCATATGCTACCTGGCGGAGACCGAGGGCTTCCGTACGATGTCGGAAGAAAGGGCTCGGGATATCAAAGCGGAGCACATCGACACCGGAGCGTGGGAAGGAAGCGCCACATAGGTGATCTCAAAGATGATGCGAGGGGTTTTGTCAGGACCAGTAGGTTATGGTCTGCCTTTTTGACGACTTCACGGTTGGGGCGGGATTATGACATTCATGATCTCTATCGGTTTTCCATGATGATAATGAGCTATGGCCAAGTTGATTTCGCTGCGGAGTTTTGTAGTTAGCTATCTACAGGGTAGAGAGGCTAGTCACCTACCGCATTCTGGCGTGCGATGCTTTTTAAAAGTACTTCTCAAATAATTCTCAAGTTCTAATTATTGACTTTTTCCTCAAGAAATGAAACGAGGCCTGGTGCATATAAATATGAACGCAACATCACACGTCGGGAGAGCTGGGAATGAGTCTTGAAGACATCATCCGGGCCAGGATGATAGTATATATCAATGTGTGAGTTTGTATATGCTATCGTATGACTCTTATAATTCAAGTACCTACCTAAGGTATTCTGTATGCGGATGAGGACATCGTGTCAACTGTGCATAACTTCAGAAGCAGGTTCCTCAAATTGACTATTTTCCACCGAAGGACCATGACTAGGTATTCCATTTGCTTTAGATACTGTTTCGTGATTGTTGTCAAGTCGGGATCTCGGCCGGCGTGTTCGATCGAGCTTATTAGCTGCCCCAAAAACGAGAGAAAAAAAGAAAACCTTGTTCCGCCCGCATTGGTAAAAAGAGGATGTTGCTCGTTGCAGCGGCCGGCGGTAACGCATAACCGATTGCCATTATACGGTAAAACATTCAAAGTGACTGGACGTAGAGTGTACGATGCAAACGAGTTACGTAAAGATCGCCCACCCCGGCATCCACGGATCGACATCGTAGGATCGGGTGCCGGCGCTATACTTACTATGTGGAAAAGTATACGGGGGTTTTGCGACGGCGGTCCACTCCGTGCCCTCAGGCCCGCGAATCGCGTATCGCGGCGTCACCACATGCATGTTGCCAGGGGTCGTCGATCGTCACGATGCCCCGATCGAGCAGGAGCGACGAATGAGGAAGTCGGGAGTGCTCGGCGGGTTGGACAGGAGCAACTGATGGAACGTCACCTACTTTACTTTACCTAAGGTAAGGTAGGCAGAATAAGTAAGTAGGTAGGCATTAGTGACCAGGCTGCCTGTCGTCTGTGTAGGTAGGTAGGTAGGTTAATCATCTATGCCTGTATATAATACTAAACACATAAGGTATTGGGACGGCGCGGGGAATAAAACTACAGCAACATACGATGTGGTTTTCCGCGACGGTCACTGCGATCCAACATCTTATAATAATGATATTCGTTCCTCTGAGCACCTTGAGTCGTCGGCCATAGCGGACGACATTCTAGTAACCCTTCGTGAGATTCTCCGTCACGAAACTGAACACCATACGGCTTGTAGCCCCTTAACCCACCATGCCGCGTCTCGCGCATCTGGCGCTGGCGCTCCCGGCAGGAGTAGCGTCGCTGTCGTCCCAGGCGCAAGACCTCACGCAATTCGTGTTGCCTAGCGTGAGTTCCGAAAAATACACATATATAAATACAACCTGGGAGCCTGACATGCCGGGACTGACGCCAGCCATGCATATACCTAGATGGGCGACGCGAACGGCGGCAACACGTTCCCGGGCGTCAGCCTGCCGTTCGGCATGGTCAAGCTGGGGCCGGACCTCTACACGGGCTCCGACAGCTACTCGGGGTACCAGCCGACGGGGAACTTCATCGGCTTCAGCCTGCTCCACGAGAGCGGGACGGGCGGCGCGCCCAAGTACGGCGTCGTGTCCCAGATGCCGGTCCCCGGCGCCGTCGGCAACCCCCTGGCCGACTTGAGCGCCGACCGGAGCCGGGCCGACGAGACGAGGCTCGGGTATTACAAGTCGAGTCTGTATAATGGGATCACGGTCGAGCTGAGCGCCGCGGGGCGGGCCGGCATGTACAAGTACGAGTTCCCGGAGGGCCGCGGCGCTTCGAATGTCGTCGTGGACGTGTCGCATGTCCTGTCTTCCTATCGAGGCCAAGGTCTGGGGCAGAACTATCTTGGCGGGAATATTTCTGTCACTACCACGGATGAGGGTGGTATCCGCTACGAAGGCGCCGGATCCTATAACAATGTATGCGAGCAACGCGAGGATTATATGATGCGAGTGGTCTGTTGGGATTTGATACTGATGATACGGGGATAGGGATGGAACCGCGCGCCGAAATGGACCGTCTACTTCTGCGGGTGTTTCGACCAGCCGGCGACCTTCAAGACCTTCTTGGGAAAGGACGCAACGGGGACGACCATAGTCAGCTACGACGACTCTCCGAGCCAGAACTCCACGGCACGGGTGGGGGCCGTCTTCACGTTCAACTCGACGAGCGTCACCTCGAGGGTCGGCGTATCTTTCATCTCGGCCAATCAGGCCTGCGGCAACGTAGACGACGAGATACCAGCAGATGCGACGTTGGATGCCCTCGAGGAGGCCGTGAGATCCGCCTGGAACGACGGCGTGCTTTCCAAGATCACCACAACGGACACGTCGAACACGACGAAGCTGCAGCTGCTGTACTCCTCGTTATACCACTTCCTCCAATTGCCGACGAACAAGACGGGGGAGAATCCATTGTGGTCCTCCACGGAGCCGTACTACGACGACATCTTCACGCTGTGGGACACCGTAAGTCGGCCCCCCTCTCTTTCTAACCGCGTGTCCGCTCCGGTTTTTCTCACAAGCCTCCCAGTTCCGCTCCGGCACGCCGCTGCTCCACGTCCTGCAGCCGGTGGTCTACGAAGAGTTCATCCGCTCCCTCATCGACGTGTGGCGGTTCGAGGGCTTCATGCCGGACGCGCGGTCCTCGTTCTTCAACGGCGCGACGCAGGGCGGCTCCAACGCCGACAACGTCCTCGCCGACGCCTACGTCAAGGGGGTCCGGGGCGCCGTTGATTGGCAGGACGGCTTCGCGGCCATGGTGACCGACGCCGAGACGGTGCCGCCCAACAACGCGGACCCCAGGGACCCGTCGTCGTCGACAAAGGAGGGCAGGGGCGCCCTGTCCGACTGGATCGAGCGCGGCTGCATCACGACTAAGTACGGGCGGTCCGTGAGTCGGGCGATCGAATAGTGAGTTGGGCCCCGAGATTTCCCGAGTCCTCGCATCTCCCCGTCTCGTCTCTCTATGTAGCACCCATTCTGCAGACTTGAAACGGGACCGCTCTCGCTGACACCGCCCAAGTGCCGGCAACGACTTCGCCCTGCACCAAGTAGCCAAGGGCCTCGGCAACGCGGCGGCAGCGGCCAAGTACCTCGCGCGGTCGCGGAACTGGCGGAACCAGTGGAACCCGTCGCTGTCGGCGCTCAACTTTACGGGCTTTCTGGGTCCGCGGGCCGCGGACGCGCCCGGGTCGTGGCTCCCGCAGGACCCGTTGAGCTGCGGCGGCTGCTACTGGGGCGACGCGTACTACGAGGCGCTGCCGATGGAGTACTCGTTCAACGCGCACCACGACATGGCGGCGCTGGTCTCGCTGAGCGGCGGGCCCTCGGCCTTCGTCGCGCGCCTCGAGGCCATGTTCGAGCCGGGCCTGAGCCGCGACAACGCGCAGTTCGGCCACACGCTCTTCAACCCGGGCAACGAGCCGAGCTTCGCCACGCCGTACCTCTACGCCTTCGCGGGGCGCCAGGACCTGGCCGTGCGCCGCGCCCGCGCCGTCGCCGAAGCCTACTTCGCGCCCGCACCCGCCGGCCTGCCCGGCAACTCGGACGCCGGCGCCATGGAGAGCTGGCTGCTCTGGAACATGATCGGCCTGTACCCGCTGACGGCGCAGACGACGTTCCTCGTCGGCTCGCCCTGGTTCGCGGACCTCACCATCGACCTTGGAGGAGAAGGAGGAGGAGGAGGGAGAAAGTCGCTCGTCGTCACGGCCGAGAACCTGGGGGAGGACTCCTACTACGTGCAGTCGCTCGCCGTCAACGGCGTCCCCTGGGACAAGGCCTGGGTCGCGTGGGACGACGTCTTCGCGCGCGGCGGCACCCTGCACTTCGTCCTCGGCCCCGAGCCCGTCCACTGGGCCACGGGCGAGCTGCCGCCGAGCCCGGCTAGCGAGACGGGGTGAGAAAACAATGGCTTTTGCTTTTGAGGGGCGGCGGGCCTCTAGCTCGCTGGGAAAGGGCGAAGTAGACAGCTTGGAGGTAGGCCATGATAGGTATATGTAGAACAGGACACAACGTGATCGATGCCCTTACATACATACATCATATATAAGTATACCATACAAGATATGTATACGGGAGCATACGGAATCCGCATTTTCAAGACCGGGAACATTCCAGCATTTTAGAGCCCGGTTGGATTATAGAATTGTACCGCGCCGCATCGCTCACCGGGACCTCGCCACTCCGATTGGCTGGTTTCCGAAGGAGAGAAGGGAGAAGAAGAAAATCAGAGATAAATAACGAAAGGATGACTCGAATCACACCTCTGCCCACGCCGAGACGGAGAACCATAGATCGGAACACGGGGACACCGAATGCAATCTGAGTAGTTTTCACATCCAGGTCGATGGCGTAAAACCTTCGCCATGGCGCCTGCTGTGTGATATAATGTGATATGCTATGCTATGTACGAAGCTGGAGCTGGAACTCGGACGTATGTACGCAAAAAGCCCTAAACGGTACCCGGGGTATCTAACAATGAAGTTCCAAGACAAGACGAAAAAAAGGGAAACAAACAAAACCAACAAATCTTCAACGGGCAAAATAATTATAAATGCTCGTGGCCCCAGACGTTACGAAATTCCTCTTCTTGCCCTGTCGCATATATCGGGCTTGGCCCGTCTTCGTCGGGGGAGGACACGTCCGATACATCGTCTTCTTCTGCCTCTTCCAATAAAATCTGAGGATCGTTTGTGGTGAGGACCGGTGCGCCGAGTGGCCCCTTACTCTGTGACTCCTGGGAGGCTTGTGCCGTGGGTGCTGGGGGGGATGTGGCCCGCGGCTCTGGCTCCTTTTGTTTGCCTTTCTTGGATTGGGCTTCAGCAGGCGCTGCGTTTGCCGTCTTGGGGGGCTCCGGCTTGTTAGAGATGCTGATCGACGAAGATGATCGCGATGCGTTCCACGCTCCGGTGGCTGACTGATATACTCTTGGGCCTGAAGATACCCACTGATCCCTGGAAGGTAGATTGGCCGTGATCACGGGATACTGTCATATTGTGAGTAGCAATCTCCAGCTGCAGGTTTCAGGGGTCACTTACGTTCCAGTCACCAAACTCCAATTCCCTCGCTTTCCCGTAAAGGCTCTCCTCGTCCGGGTCTAGCACAGTTTCGGGAACGGAACCGTCCGTGTATCTCGGGGGTGCATTACTACCACTTGGTCCTCCGTTTGAGTCTAGGAGGGGCGTGTTTGCGCTCATCTCGCCTCGAACCTCGCCTGGCTTCGGAATCCAATACTTGGCTTCGCCCCCACGCTTGTATCTCATGCCGTCTTTGAGCCGGGCAAACCGAGAATTCGAATCTTCGTGGGCAATAATCTTCCCGCTGGAATCAAATATTCGGTAGCTGTATTTGTCACCCCTAAATGTTTCTTTCGAGTCCTCAATGAGATCAACAATGCCAAATGCGTCCCTCGTGGCGTACTTGACGGGCATCCTCGCCGAGGATATAGTGTTATCGGCGTAGTCGTGCCACGAAAAGGCATACCAATGGGCTATAGCGAAAGCGGGCATTTCGATACAGATCAAGGCATCTTGAATGGCGGCCGCCAGGTTGTCGGGAGAATATTCCGGGACATCATCTGGAATAGCGCCTAGCCAGACAAGGATGGAAAGGAGGAAGCCCTGCCAGTAGGACGCAAAGATGATGAGCTTGATGCACAGAAACTTGGGCACGGGACGGTATGGGAGAAGATCATCGTGCATGCAGACCCAGAACAAGCCCAGGGAGTACAGGCTGACGGTGACGCTGATGTTGTAGATGATACCACTCCACAGATAGCCGGACGACAGGCCGATATAGCCCTCCTTATAGATGCCCGTGGCCTTCATAATGATGGCGGCAAGGGCCAAGATGGGCTTGAGCCAGGCATATTGTAGAATGCCTCTCTTGATGGCTAGAAAGGTGTGAGGATCGGAGATGTCGACCTTGGGGAGCACGTGGTTCAGGGGCCATAGATGGTGGACAGGCGCGCGGCCGTGCGTCATGATGATGAGGGCTCGTTCGCCATCGAGATAGTTGATGAGGAGCTGGAAGAAGGTGTAGATGGTGAAAGCCTACCATGCCGTCAGACATGTGAGTTCTTGATGCCCCAGAGGGGTGATATAGACGGGGGCAGATGGACGGACCTCGTAAATGTCCCTCACAGGATCAAGGAAGGCGGCAGCCATGAGCGATACCATGCTGACCCAGGAGCTGATGGAGTAGATGGGAACCCTAGAGCAGTGTCAAGAGAAGGGCGCCAGACGTCTGCGGCAATGAGGGCGCCTACATGAGCAGAATACGGACGACATATCGCTGGAGAAGCGGTTTACGGTAGTTCTTCCTGTTGCCGCGTAAGCAGTAGCACGTCGTGGATGGAGAGGTGAGGTGAGACGGGGGAGTTGGCCGGGTTGGGCGACGCACGTCTGAAACCATATCGAGCTATGACGGGGGAGAGAGGACGGGGTTAGCAAGTTGTTCCGTCTGGGGAGAAGGACTGGCACGGAGGCCACAGAGGCCACGGAGAGCTTACCCGATAGACAGAAGAGTCGCGGCCAAGGAAAAGACGCCCGCGATGATGATGGTCGCCGTGGTGAACTTGTCACCAGTGCCTCCAGCGGCCATGGCTCTGAACCGTCTCCGACTATCGCCAGCTACAGGGGCACTAGACAGCTAGACGGACAGATAAATGGTTGCAAATAGTCAACGAGAGCGGCCTGAGGACTGGGGAAGAGGCATCATCGACGGCGGCTTCGAGGTGGAGATTTGGGCGAGAGCGTGCTTTGCTTGTGGCGAGAAACGAAACAACTAAATGGTATGTATCTCTGAGGTATGGAACTTATGGATGCAGGCATCCACATTGGAGTGTATAGGTAGGAGCAAGGTAGTAGTGAGTGGTACCAGGTCCCTGGTATGTCGATAAGATAAGGTACCGGTGCTGTTCATGATACATCATAGATATTTCGTAAGGACCGCACTGCGGATTCAGGATTCAGAGAGCTCTCAGCTTTGGCGCTAGTCTCAAATTGTATTACCAGATACTTGTCTCTGAGATCTGATTGGCTCTTGGCGGGATATACTTCGTACCAACATAAAGTATCTCCTACCTAAGCTCGGGAGCAGTACGAAGCTACTTCGTCCCTCCCTTACAATCACAATAACCTGCGTACCTATTCAACTTCTTCCATCATGATCCTTTAAACATGCCATGCTCGCCATTGACGCCCTGCTCCGCGAGAGCCATCGACACAACACAAGAGGGCAGCGCGCATGCTTCTTGGAGAGAGGCTCCGGGGAGAGCCTCTGGGGAAGCTGAGGTGCCATGGCCGACCAAGAGAGCCCCGGCTCGATGATGCAGCCATCGTGGAAGAACTTCAACGCGTAAACCACTTCTCGCCCCTCCCCCTCGAACCGGCCATGCGCAGACCCGGGTAGCCCAGCGCTGACACGTCTCTCCTTCTTTAGCGTATTCCTCGGGTACAGCGTGGTGACGGGAGTCATGTAAGCCCTACACCATCCAGTCCGCTCCATCCAGCTCGGTCCGGCCCGCTCCAGAGTCGGTCCAAAACTCGCGTGTCCTGCCGCCTCTCTAACACCTGTGCTTCCCCGCAGAGCCGTCTTCTTTCTGCTGTACTTTAATCGAGTAGTTGCCTCTATCCTCTCCTCCGTCATTCGCACCTACACGTGGCACCGGTATCGCATCTACATCGACATACGGGCCGTCCAGCTGTCTCTACTCGGCGGTCGTCTCTTCTTCACCGGCCTGCGCTACCACGGCGCCAACGAGACTATCATCATCCAGAACGGCCATGTAACCTGGTCATACTGGCTACGCAGGGTTCGGCATGCCGACGTCTATCATAGCAGGCAGGCAGAGAGGACTGGAGAGGATGCCGCCTCTGGTGCCCGCGACGCTCGGCAAAAGCTGCCATGCCGTATCAAGATCGCCGTGTCTGGGCTGGAATGGTTCGTATATAATCGCAGCGCTGCCTACGATTCGATATCCAATGCGATGGCTAGTGCCATGGACGAACACCTGCCACATAGACGTCACGACGACAAGGAGAGTCGGAGCAGCGATAACGACTATGCTGGGGAAGATGGGTTGGCTCGAGGCCCCACACAACCCCGGCATCGTAGCCGGAAGTCTTTCAGAGAGACGGACAGCCACGTGGACGAAATGAAGGTGAAAGTCAGCCTCGATAGCAACGAGAAGGATACCTCCGAGACCCGCTATCCTCACGCCCCTAGTAGTATCTCCAGCTCCGCGAGTAGTGCCACGTTGGAGGGTAGAGATGCGCTGCCCTTGATGCTGCAACTGTATCCAATTCACTTCGAGTGCGATAAGGGCGCCATGGTCATGGGCAATGCCGCTACCAAATCCCTCCTCATTGTGAAGACAAAGTCTCTATCTGGCGACATAGACGCTACGCAATGCCAAACCGTTGATCCTTACCGACAACTTTTTGAGATCAATTTTAATCACCCCGTACTTGAGGTTGTGGAGCATGATGGCTACAAAGAGGACCAGCTGGCTCGGGCTGCTAGAGAGAAGCAGGCAGCCTCAGATCGTGGCGAGGACATTCACCATCGCTCCTTTTTCCGAAGGCAGCGTCGCAGAGCTCTAGGACAGCTACGAAACCTCGTTCCGTACTGGAGAAAGTCGGTCGAATCCTTCTCGCTAGACTCTAGGTCCGGTATCGCGCCCGCGGAACAACCTATCCCCGGTTTCACTCAGTGGCAGGGACTGTCTCGCTATTTGAATGGCGATGATGAGGATGATAAGTCGAGATGGTCGTCTCTCGACTATGCCGCAGTGAATACAGTCGTCGATAGCCCGGAAGGCACGCTCAAAATCTACTGGGATGTCCCCTCGAAGGTGTTGAAGAGCACAAAGTCTCGGCTGGCCCCTGTAGATACCAATGACTCTGACTATATCAACGGAGATGTACCTCCTGCTTGGGCAATCAGCTTAGCCCTGAAAGGCGGTGTTATCAACTATGGCCCATGGGCAGACAGGCAGCGGGCCGAGCTGCAGAGAGTTTTCTTTCCTGGCCTCTGTAAAGATTCTGTTCCCGCTAGCCAGCTGCCTGTCGGATCGGATCGCGTGCCTACGATTTTTAACTTCTACCTAGAGCTGAGCGACGAGGCCACGCTTAAGATACCCACGCGAGAAGATTCCAAGAATTGGAGATGGAAGAAAGAGGCGCTCAGTATGAAACGGCAACGGGAGAGCAACCAACAAGCTGGTCAAGGTCGAGGCCGGAATCGAAAAAATGCAGCTGCCACGGCGGCTGAACAACGCCCAAATGGTTGGATTGACATCAAAATTGGGACTAATGCTACAGTTTCATATAGTATGGACATGCTGCCTGGCCCAACTGGATATCACAATACATTGAAGATTGATTTACCCTCAACAGAGGTATCAACGAGTGTCAACCACGGTGTATTGTGGAGATCTGGTGTCCAACGCATTTCATGTGATCTCTCTACTCCGTTGAAGTGGAATGGCCTTCGCAACTGGCGGTTTGATATTGATAGTGACGGGATGGAGCTCTTCATCTTGCGAGAACACACCTTTCTAATCATAGATCTCATCGATGATTGGGCGTCCGGCCCGCCATCCGAATATCTACTTTTTACTCCTTTCAAATACTTCTTAAACCTCTCCCTCCGCAATCTCAAGCTCTATATCAACGTCAACGACGCCAATATTATCAATGACCCTACAAGTATGGATGAGAATGCCTTTCTTATTTTATCGAGTCCTTGTCTCAAGCTAGACACTCGCATTAATCTGGATACCTTCCATCCGTCGACAAATGTAGTGCCGTTCAAGATTGAGACGGAGGTTCTGGGTCTTGGCTTGCATGCGCCCTTGTCGAATACACAAGCGACTTTCCTGGCATCGAAAGATGCAGGAAGTCTCGAAAAGCTCGTCGTCGATGGGAATTACCACTACAATACGACTACATCGTCTGCGAATACCGACACTCTTGTCCTTGACGTCACGGCTCAATCTCCGATGTTCTATCTGTACGGCTTCCTTATACGTTATTTTCTGCTGCTGAAGGACAATTATTTTGGTGATCATGTTCACTTCAGGACGCTTGACGAATACCAGCACGGTCTTCGAGTTGACGCTCAAGGCTCTCATGCGGAGGTGGCAAATCGCCCTCCGCCAAAGAAGTCAAATGACCTGGACGTGATGCTCACAATCCGAACCGATGATCCAAAGATTATACTGCCAGGCAACCTATATTCGGCCAGGCGTCATATCGTTATCGAAGCTACTTCCCTAGCTGTTGATCTCCGTTTCACGAACTATTACATGGATCTTGATTTGTCTCTCACCCCACTCTGCCTTTCCCTGGGGGATGAGGAAGGGGGAGCTGCAAGCCCCACGAGCTTCACATCAAAAACCCAGCTCTTCATAGATGGGATCGCTGTTTACGGCCATCGCCTCTTTGGACTGCCTCCATCGGAGCCAACCTACCTTTGCAATTGGGATCTGAACATTGGTGCAATTACTGGCGAGTGTTCAGCTGAGTTTCTGACCGCGCTTGTTCAGGGCGGAAAGGCTTTCGGCTTCTCGCTTGACGACGATGAAAACGCCCTGTTACCTCCTCCCATTGTCTACGACGTCACATTTCTACGTGTTTATGCTGAGTCTTTTCATGTATGGCTGCACATTGAGGAATCTGCCTTCTTATACTCTAGTGGACCTGTTCAGGTGAACTACAATGACTGGGCGAGAACTCACTACTCGAGACGGGTTGACATCTCAATTCCCCATCTTGAGTTTTCATGTATTCAGTCAGAGTCTGCGGCGAGGCACAGTTTAAGGGCTAAAGCCAATATTGAGGCAGACCTGTTCTTCCGAACCGACTTCCATTTTGCCCTTGTTGGTAGAAAGTATGACTTCGAAAATGTTAGACGCCTACAACAGGAGCTGGTGCGTCGTCATGATCAGCGGACGCATCGTACGGACTTTCTCCTACTACCAGGCGTACTTGATAATCTTCTACCGGATTCTGTAGAGCCCGTTGCCCAAAGTATTCCTGCAGTCCCACCGCCCGTTTTGCCCGCAACTGTTACCAGCGACAAGAGATCGGCCTCGTCGTTTAACTCCATACACGGCTCAACGCGTCTCCGCCGCAAGAGTTCATTTCTTTCGTTCACAAGCTCAAACGAAGCGCGTAGTACTCGACGGGGGTCAATCGAAGGCCGGAAAGGTCCTGTATCTGCTGAACACTCTTTCACTCTAGGTCCATTGCGCACCCCTAGAAGCGACCCAAAGAAACATGCGCCCGATTACTCCCAGTCTCCTCCTAATCGACGTTTGCTGTTCGGAGAACGTCAAGGCGGCACCAGCGGATCGGATCCCATTCGGAGGGCTGAGGCGCCTACAAGTCAATTCTTTGCGCCATATTTCCCGCTTGAGGCCATTCAGTTCAATATGTCAGATGAGATAACACGGGGTTCCGAGAACGACAAAAAGCAACGGGACTCGCCTGGTTCTGATTTTGGGTTAGATGATGTTGATCCCACACAGTTCCCGCAAGACCGTTCCCACCAAAGCTTCCTCTTCGACTTCCCGTCTGGCATAAGCCTTATCTTAAATACTGCTTCGCTACGCTGTGTAGCAGCTCTCATCAGGTCGTTCCAGCCGGCTCAGCCGGAAGATTTACTTGATGCCTTGCAGATTGGATCAGTATCAGACATATTCGCGCTGCAGGCACAGGAGAACATTGGTGGTGCGGTTACAGACGTGATCCTGCGACTTCCCCACGCGCATGCCCGGTTCCTAAACAATTCTTATGTGGATGACTGCTCTCCCCATCAGCAAGATCAATACGATCTGTCATTAGTGGACGTAGCGTTTGCTATTCGATCGGAGAGAAGTGGAGGAAAGGCCAACCCCACCCAGTTGCCGAATGAGTCCTTACCTTCATTCCACCTGCAACTTGCCACCATTACCCTTACTGCTTCCGAGAAACTGGCTGACTTGGGTAAGTCCCAAGCCGCGGCATTTCTCGAGGTTGACAGGGTGATGGCGTCAATGGGCTCCAAAGAAATCAACTACTTGGACACCGACATCGGTGCGGTCCGCATGAGGTCATCATTAGGTCGCATTCAGTACCTTGCCTCTCTAACTCGCAGGTCCAATTTGCTTCTTTCAGAGATGGGGTCACTTTTCTCTGCGTTATCCTCAGTTGCTGACGAGCGTTTGAAGTATTTCACACACGTCCTTACAGTAGAGGGGCAGCGAGCGGGCGACCCATCTTTCGTCGTTCGGCCCTCTGCTGTATTAAGGGCCGCTTCGAGTCACTTGAGGACCTACGACTCCTGGAAAATGGTGGCACGTCTGCGTTACATTTGGACCACCTTGGCGATCCGTTCCCAGGTAAATATCATACATGATTGCCTAAGCGGTTCAATGAGAGCCCCTGAAGATGTGAGAGAACGCGTTGTGATCGCTTTCGATCACTGGCGAAGTTGGGACCTTGATGACACTGGCCATGCCGTTCTTTTAAACAATATATTTGGAAAGGGCCTTGACAATTCGTCAAGTGCGGGACAGGTTCCTTGGATGGCAGTAGGCAGAGTACACGAGCTTCGACTCAGCCTCGATCCAGGCCCAAAGAGTAACCAGATTTTGGTTCTCGACCTCACAGCGAGAGTCAGTAGCAGACACTACTCAGGAGAAGATGATATTAATGTCTCAACCACAACTCAAGACCCGCCAACTATTGTCAATCTGTATTGCACGGAAGTTAGTGTAAACCTCAATTGGGAGCTTACCGAACTTGTAGCTCAACTTCCGTCGCTATACTCATCAGAAGGTCCTCAATCATCCGCTGACGACCGACAAGCCGACCAAAAAGCGACGATCCATAGCCAGCCGCCACAACAGCAGCTACATTTTGTTTTTGCAATGGGTCGGGGGTCTATGTCGCTCGACACGATTCATCTAACTGTTTCGCCTCGATGCGAAAATTTTAAGCTATCGTTAGTGAACGGCCATCGTGGTCTAGGTGCTACAGAGACCAATGTTGCACTCAATTGCGATACCGCGGCTGTAGATATCCTGAGCCACTCCCAAGAACTGGTGGCATCCCGTTTAAACAAACCAAGTGTTATCATTACACACGAATCGCTGTCCCCTGCGAAGTCTCTGGGGCACGCAATCAGAGCGGCGGCGAGTAGTCAAAGACTCGATATCACAATTCTCCAAGACCCTAGCGTTTTAGCCGAAGTGGCAGATTTGCTGATAATAGACGAGGCCACCAGCCTCCGTGAGCTGCAGAAACAATGGATTAGGCCCTCTTCAATGCCAGCTACGAAGCAACAAGTTGCTGATGCACCATCCTCGCTTCATCTCAACGTGGCGATGTTCCTGGACTCTTATACCATCACGGTACCACTCCTGCATTCCCTGACATACATCATAACCGGAACGGTATCACGTTCGACAGTGGCGGCCGATGTTGGGAAACATTTTACTCTTGATTTCGATGTGAAAGAAAACTCTCACGAGATGCAAGTCCGGCTCGCCAATACCTCCAAAAGTGTTTCTTTACTTCAAATCCCCCCTATGAATGGTCGAATCATTAGCCAGAACACGCCTGAAGATCGCTCAATCGAGGTATTCGCCTCCTTGGAGCTCGTAGAGCTTGATGCCTCCGCTATATACAGCCTTCTCACCACACTCAATCGGCCCGAGATCTCCAATGCTATCAATGAACTCCAACAGCAGGGAAAGACTGTGCAAAGTCATTTGCAAGATCTCATCGGTCCGTCGACACTCCCATCCCAAGCTTCAAAGTCGGATGATTCGAGTTTGATATACAATATCCATGCAACTCTGGCCGGTGTTAAGATTTCGGGAAATGCACCGATTCAATCCGACCCCGAGCGTTTTGCACTCCTCGCTTTTTTCCTTGATCGCATTCATCTCGAGGTCGCGAATAAAGTAGACCATTCTGTCGTGTTGGATAGTCCCGAAGTCCACGTGAATGTGCGAAAAATCGGCTTTGATATAATGAAAGGATGTGATGACGATACAAGATCTTGCGGCAACCTCGCTTTCGGGGCTTTGATAACTGCTTCTACGCGAGAGCTTGAAGACGGTCAAGTCTTGAGAGCCTTTGACTTCATGTCGGATGGATTTTCAGTCAACCTGTCGCCAGACACAGTGTCTACTTTCCTAGACGTCCTGGGACACATGAGAGACAAGTTTAAGAAGCTTGACACGTCGCGGGAGCTTGAATATCTGCGAAAGTTAAGGCAATCCAGACCCCGTATAGCCATCAGCGATGAGCTACCAGAGACGGGAAGCGACATCCTTGATTCGTTTCTAGCATCAGTGATGTACACATTCCAGATTCGCAACATTCAGATTGGCTGGCTCGTTACTGCCAAGCTAGAACAGCCACTGACAGGTCAAGAGGACCTCTATCTATCTGTGAAGATGATAGAATTCGCTACGCGCCAAAATAATGCGGCCAGATTAACTATTGAAGATCTACAACTTCAAATGGTTCCGTCGGGCGGGGACAAATTCCAGCGCTCATTGAATTCTGCACTATTGCCTGAGATGATCTTCAATGTCGCTTCTGTCTCCACCGTGGATGCCCGGCGACTCGCATTCCAGGCAGTCGGCAAATCCTTGGATCTTCGTCTGACGTCAGGCTTCATCGTCCCAGCTGCACATATTAAAGACTCAATTACTTTGTCCATCAACAACGTACAGCGCGCATCCCAAAATTGGGCGCCAATAGGAGCGCGAGACGGCAGCGAGGATAAACCAGTGAAGGACACAACTGAGTCCGCACGCTCTCTCTTCGGCAGGAAAAGGCTGGAGTCAGTGCTTCTTGACGCCGATTTTGCGGGTGCTGAGGTGCACCTTTCCGGACGGAACCCTGAAAGGGAAGAGACAGATGCAACCGGATCGAAAGTCGGCCGTCACTCACTGGCCGGAAAGTATGGACAGTTCAGCGCTGAAGGGGCAGGAAGTAGCGCCGAACTTCGAACCCCCGGCTTGGCCTGGAAAGCCGAGTACAGGGATGATGGTAAAGAAGTTGCCAGCTTGCATGGGGAGATTAAGATAGAACCGTCCCGTAACATGCTCCTACCCACGGTCGTACCCTTTATCATGGATATATCGTCGAGCGTCAAGAAGGTAGTTGGTAATACCCCGTCTCAACCCGCTGCGACGGAGAAGAAGCCCTCTCCCAAGCCGAGATCCAACGACGAGGAGAACATCCTCTCTGCCGACCCCAGTGCAGTTCTGGGGCGGATCAAACTCAACCTCGGTTTACGTATCTGCAAGCAGGAGTTTACTCTCAGCTGCCAACCTATTGGCAGAGTCGCTGCAACAGCAAGATTTGACGACATCTATATGACTGTCAACACGGTTCACTCTACAAGTCATGGCAATTTTTTTGCATTGTCTGGCACTTTTAGCAATATACACTTGGCCGTGCAACACGTATACTCTCGAGAGTCCACTGGGAGCTTTGACGTCGACTCCATAGTACTCTCGCTGATGAATAGCAAGCATGTTAGCGGCACGAGTGGTCTATCGGCCATTGTCAAAATGAGCCCGATGAAAGTCGCAATCAATGCCAGACAGGTCCATGATTTCCTGCTCTTTCGTGAGATTTGGATCCCAAGTGAGGTCAGACAAGGCTCAGCGGCCCCCGTAGCCGAGGCAATAAGAGAGCCTGCTTCTCAGGGCCATCTGGTCCAAAGATATCAGCAAGTAGCAGCTACGGCCGCATTTCCTTGGACAGCTACGATCTCCATCAGCGCTCTAGATGTTTCCGTCGATCTTGGTCAGTCGCTTGGTAAACCTGAGTTCGCCATCAAGAATTTCTGGGTATCCTCTAAGAAGACGTCGGACTGGGAACAGAACCTGTGCCTTGGATTCGAGGAGATTGGCATGAACTGCGATGGCCGGCTGAGCGGATTTGTTACTCTCCACAATTTCAAGCTCCGGACCTCGATACAGTGGCCGGAACGGGAGCAAGCGTTAAACGAGACGCCCAAGATCCAAGCGTCTGTCGGCTTCAGTGAGTTCAAGTTGAAGGTCGCATTCGACTACCAAGCTTTCCTCGTGGCGGATATCACCACCCTCGAGTTTCTCATGTATAATGTTCGCCAACATAAAGGCCCTTCTGGCGACCGCCTCGTAGCCATATTTGATGGAGAGGCCGTCCAGGTTTTTGGCATCGTCGCATCAGCGGCTCAAGGGGCCGCGTTGTGGAAAGCCATCCAAAAGTTTATCCAGGAGCGCAAAGCAAATTATGAGGCATCGTTACGAGAAATTGAAAAATACACGAAACGGAGGTCGGTGGCCAGCCAGGCCGTGACGGAAACCCCCCGTCTCACCAAGAGCGACACGGACGAAAAAGCCACAAAATCGCCCATCTCCCTAGACACAGACGTCGTAGTAACGCTACGGGCGCTGAACTTGGGGATCTTCCCTAACACCTTCTTCGACCACCAAGTTTTCAAACTGGAGGCGCTCAACGCGCAGGCCAGATTCGCGGCGAGCATGGAAGAGCAGCGTATCCATAGCATTCTCGGCCTCACGCTCGGCCAGCTGCGGATCGGTCTCGCCGGCGTCCGAGCGCCTGAGGCGCCCAAGTCGGTCAAGGATATACAGGTCGAGCAGGTGGCACGGAACGCCACGGGCTCGCGCGGTGGCACCATCCTCAAGGTGCCCAAGGTGGAGGCGGTGATGGAGACGTGGCAGAGGGGGAAGTCACGGAACATCCAGTACAAGTTCAAGAGCGCGTTCGAGGGCAAAGTGGAGGTCGGTTGGAACTACTCGCGCATCAGCTACATCCGCGGCATGTGGGCCAAGCACTCGAAGATGCTGGCGCAGGTCTGGGGCCGCGAGCTCCCGACCATGTCGGCGATCAAGGTGACGGGGGTGCCGGAGCCGGCGGCCGAACAGCAGCAGGAGAGGAAAGATGACGGCGAGCAGCAGAAGAAGCAGAAGCAGCAGAAGATCACGGCCGAGGTCAACGTGCCGCAGTCCAAGTACGAGTACGAGGCGCTCGAGCCGCCCGTCATCGAGACGCCGCAGCTGCGCGACATGGGCGAGGCCACGCCGCCGCTCGAGTGGATCGGCTTGCACCGCGACCGCCTGCCTAACCTCACGCACCAGATCGTCATCGTCGCGCTGCTGGAGCTCGCGGGCGAGGTCGAGGACGCGTATTCTAAGATCTTGGGGTCTTGATCGCGAGGGCAACTGTGGCCGTGATCGCCTCGGCAAGTGAAGCACGGATGCCCATACGGGGAGGGGGACGACGACGAGGACAGAGAGTATAAAAGTTTGTAGACATGGGTTCATTGACCTTGAGATTGATTGGTGCATTATTAGCATGCGGGCGTCTTGGGTGCATCTTCATCATCTTTTTTAGCTTTTTTTTGCTCCGTTCAGTTTGTTTGAATCGTTTCCCGTCGCTTTATTACTTGCTTTCGCCTCTTTTCTGTCGGTGTCGGTTTTATTGAAAGCTGGCTCTCTGTATCCTCGATAAGTAGGATGAGGACTAGAGGCCGGAGGGCTACCGTGTTGTCTTAACTTCGGTAATTATGTAGCCTCTTCTGTTAGGAAGAGAACTTGCGTAGAATTTACGAATGGAATATATGTTTAATTGTTTATTTTTCGTTAAGGGGAAAGAGGAGATGGCGAACTATTACTACCTATAAAAGAATGTGATTTTTCTGCCACTGCTTCTGCGTGTAGAAACACGACACCACATCCTAGACGATCATCGAGATCTTATCGACTGCTTTCGCCTATTTGTTTTCTTGTAGTTGTTCGTTAGTTAATCGGTCTTCTTACTGGTGACCGTGCAAGGAAAAGAGAAATCTCTTAACCCCCTTTCCTCCCTCCCTTTTTTTTTCATTTGCCTTTTTCTTCTTTTTAATTCTTCTTTTTTGGGTCCTCTCTTATTTCTTTCTCCCACTTGTACTGTTCCTGCTCTCTCTCTCCAAGATAGGTATCCCTTGTGGCTTGCGGGTGAGTAAGCCGAACGAGTGAGTCAGTCCGGGGGGCGAAGGACGTGGATTGGAAGTATGTACTTATCCATGTATGTAAGCTGAAGGCTCGGCGAATGAGTCTTGGGATAATTAGTTCGTTATATGCCTACTTACTTACGAAGTATGTGTGACCTTACCCTGGTGCTTTCAATCTCCTGTCTATTAAATTCTACTTATCGTTTTTGTAGGCAATGATCGTGACATAGGACGGACGGTGTCTGCCTTGAGTGGTTTTCAAGGTGCATCTGGTGTTTATTAGTAAATCGCCTGTCGTTTAGTTTTTCTACACCTTTCTGTTGTTGCTGTTAAATACTTATCCAGAGCCTAATATATAGTACCTCTATGTACGAATTATGCGTAACTACGAAGTACTACCTACATAGATAATTGCGATATGCGCCACAGAACGCTGATGTTTTCCAACGTATGTTCATCGAACGAGATGATACACTTGCCTTGTATACGTGGAGAAGGTCCTGGAGGAGCCACCCTGATACTATTGCGATACCTACCGGGGTAGGGTAATAGATCTACACCCATGACCTCACTGCCTAGCTCTTGAGCTCGAGTAGCACAGCTACTTTTAATCAGCAGCTATTAGGTAAGTATTCTCCTTCGCACAGCTCTAGGTTAGCAAATTTGCGGCGAAGCAAACATCAAACCAGTGTCAAGGAAAGCTTTCTCCCAAGAAACAATTACCCACCCAGCTTCTTACGCCTAGACTAATCGGGAACGGTGCCTTTGAAAAATCGTTTCATCTGGAGCTACCTAACGCCTAGCTCCATGATTTATAAAAGTGGCGGGAGTTACTGAAATAGGTCTAGAGTGCTCTCGATAAGAAAAAAACTACGGTTAGGATTAAGGTGGGGGCGAATGGTGGGAAAGAGCTTGAAGCTTATTAATGGGTTAATGGTCAGACCGAGGCCACTGACTGTTCGGCAGTGCCGTACTCGAACTCAGCCGGGATACTTGATGCAGGCGTGGAAGTGTGTATTTTGTAGCAGTAGTACTTAAGGTAGATCCTGCTGCAGCAGAAGGAGAAGAGAAAACTCCAACGCCAATCAACATGTTAGACAAGTGCACAGATTTTTATTTGCCCACCACCTCTTAGTGCCTTAACTACGAAGTACCTACGAATCTCTGTCTCTACGGAGCACTGTACGGAGCATTCGGAACCCGCAGAGCTTGACCAACAACCATACCTCGAGATTAGGTACCTAGGTACTTGATTATCACAACGACCATCGGTAAGGAGTCTTCTGCTGTTAATTGCTACAAATTGAATCTGTTTGGTTTTCCTTTTTTTTGTTTCCCCTTGCAGGATAATTGCACGAGGCATCAGCATATACAATGTTTTTTCAGGCGGGTAGCCGGAGAGAAAGAGCTCGAGAAACGCTGCTCCGTACCGGTACTTTTGATCTACGTGAGGGTTCCAGCCCTGCTATCATTTGACACCTAATTGTCACTTGCCAGCTACAACGGCGCCACCTTAGGCTGAGGTAGGTACTAGGTACCTGGTACCTAACTTACCCTTGGGGGTTAAATGTTGATGGCCGGGGATCTGCCGGGGTGTCTCATTGGCTGAAAATGCACATTTGGTACCTCTCTGGCAGCAGGACGACGAGTGCGGGGATACGTATCTTCTCGGGTCCCGCCTGTGACGCCACCTCCTCCAATGGCACTCCAATGGGGCCCAGCACAAGGACGGAATTTCAATTCGACGAAACGGTGCGAAAAAAGAGTGCGCTAAATCCAGGATGCCCCGCCTTCGCGACAACCCCTCCTTCCGTGCCTTTTGCCATTACGCCTCCGTACAAAATTTCCTTTTCTCCCTGCGACCAACTTGCACCTGCCCTTCTTCTACCTGCTTGTCGCAATCTTTGCCTTCCCGCAACAATCCACAGCTGGTCGGTGGTTGCTTGCAAGTGCATTTTTCTGCCCATTCCACCTGCTCTACTTTACTTCTGTCCTCTCCGAGGTTCGTCGTCCATACTTCCATCCGTCTTCTCCTCCCCTCCCCTCCCCTGCTGACTGCCATCTTCTTCACCTTCTCCTCATTCTTCTTTTTTTGTGTGTTTTCCTTTATTTTTCTCGCAGGCGATACAGAGATAGAGATACACCGGCAGCAGCATAGAACAGGCTACGAATAATAGTCTTGGTCACACTGCTCTGCTCTGCTCTCTCGTCTCACGATCCGTTGCGAAAGAGGAATATCAACCGTCTATCTATTGACTGACTAACATCTTGGGTCTACAGTAAAGTTACCATCACAATACCGCCAAAATGGTCAAGTAAGTCCGATCTCTCTTGCTATCATCATACCATCTCCCATCATATTCTATCATCATGTCCCATCTCGCTGCCCATCCTCTACGGCTAAGAGATCATCTACCATCTCCACCATATCTCTCGGCTGTTTCGGACGTCGACTTCCGCGCGTCGGGAACACTGAATTCGCCTATGAATGGGAGAGAGGACGATAGAGAGCCCAGAGAAAAATGAAATAAATCAAAAATCAAACCTCCATACCCCGCCCGGAGATAAGCCTTTTCTCCTTGTTATCCTGCGACACTCAGCTGACCATGTACCCCTCCATAGCTTCACGATTGACGAGATCCGGGCGCTTATGGACAAGCCGACCAATGTCCGTAACATGTCCGTCATTGCCCACGTCGATCATGGAAAGTCCACCTTGACCGATTCCCTGTTGGCCAAAGCCGGTATCATCTCCACCGCCAAGGCTGGCGATGCGAGAGCCACGGATACGAGAGCCGACGAGCAGGAGCGTGGTATCACCATCAAGTCTACCGCCATCTCCCTATACGGTACCCTGCCTTCGGAGGAGGACCTCAAGGATATCGTTAACCAGAAATCCGACGGTCTCGATTTCCTTATCAACCTCATCGACTCGCCCGGTCACGTTGATTTCTCATCCGAAGTCACTGCTGCCCTCCGTGTCACTGACGGTGCCCTCGTCGTCGTCGACACCATCGAGGGTGTCTGCGTCCAGACCGAGACCGTTCTGCGTCAGGCTCTAACTGAGCGTATCAAGCCAGTCGTCGTCATCAACAAGGTCGACCGCGCTCTTCTCGAACTTCAGGTTTCCAAGGAGGATCTGTACCAGACCTTCCTCCGAACCATCGAGTCCGTCAATGTCGTCATCTCCACCTACCTCGACCAGTCCCTCGGTGACCTACAGGTCTACCCCGAGAAGGGTACCGTCGCTTTCGGTTCCGGTCTGCACGGCTGGGCCTTCACCATCCGCCAGTTCGCCATTCGGTATGCCAAGAAGTTCGGTGTCGACCGAAACAAGATGATGGAGCGTCTATGGGTAAGTGATAAGCATATTAGTAGTAGGCGGGATAAAAATGCTGACACCTTGCTAGGGTGACAACTACTTCAACGCCGCTACCAAGAAGTGGACCAACAAGGGTACCCACGAGGGCAAGCAGCTCGAGCGTGCCTTCAACCAGTTTATCCTGGACCCCATCTTCAAGATCTTCTCCGCTGTCATGAACTTTAAGAAGGAAGAGGTCGCCACCCTGCTTACGAAGCTAGAGCTCAAGCTCCCCGCTGAGGACAGGGAAAAGGAGGGCAAACAGCTCCTCAAGGCTGTCATGCGAACCTTCCTACCCGCTGCTGACTCTCTTCTGGAAATGATGATTCTCCACCTTCCTTCGCCCGTCACCGCGCAGAAGTACCGCGTCGAGACTCTGTACGAGGGTCCTCCTGACGATGAGGCTGCCATTGGTATCCGTGACTGTGACCCTAAGGGCCCTCTCATGCTTTACGTGTCCAAGATGGTGCCGACTTCCGATAAGGGCCGTTTCTATGCCTTTGGCCGTGTCTTCTCGGGTACCGTCAAGTCTGGTATCAAGGTCCGCATCCAGGGCCCCAACTACACCCCGGGCAAGAAGGATGATCTCTTCATCAAGGCTATCCAACGTACCGTTCTGATGATGGGTGGAAAGGTCGAGCCCATTGATGATATGCCCGCTGGTAACATTGTTGGTCTGGTCGGTATTGACCAGTTCCTGCTCAAGTCTGGTACTCTTACCACCCTTGACACTGCCCACAACCTGAAGGTCATGAAGTTCTCTGTGTCGCCCGTCGTCACTCGATCCGTCCAGGTGAAGAACGCTCAGGATCTTCCCAAGCTGGTCGAAGGTCTTAAGCGACTTTCCAAGTCTGACCCTTGCGTCTTGACCTCCACCAATGAATCTGGCGAGCACGTTGTCGCTGGTGCTGGTGAGCTGCATCTCGAGATTTGCTTGAAGGATCTTGAGGAAGATCACGCTGGTGTTCCTCTGATCTTCTCGGACCCCGTTGTCCAGTACCGAGAGACCGTTGGCGGCAAGTCATCTATCACTGCTCTGTCCAAGTCTCCCAACAAGCACAACCGTCTGTACATGGTTGCCGAGCCTATTGATGAGGAGCTGGCCAAGACCATCGAAGACGGCAAGGTTTCTCCCCGTGACGATTTCAAGGCTCGTGCCCGTGTGCTGGCTGATGACTTCGGCTGGGACGTTACCGATGCCCGAAAGATCTGGTGTTTCGGCCCCGACGGCACCGGTGCCAACTTGCTCGTTGACCAGACCAAGGCCGTTCAGTATCTCAATGAAATCAAGGACTCCGTCGTCTCTGGTTTCCAGTGGGCCACCAGAGAAGGCCCCATCGCCGAGGAGCCGATGCGTGCCGTACGCTGGAACATCCTCGATGTCACCCTACACGCTGATGCCATTCACCGTGGTGGTGGTCAACTTATTCCTACTGCTAGACGTGTGCTTTACGCCGCTGCTCTGCTGGCTGAGCCCGCCCTGCAGGAGCCCGTCTTCTTGGTTGAGATCCAGGTGCCGGAGAACGCCATGGGCGGTGTTTACGGTGTACTGACCCGTAGAAGAGGTCACGTCTTCAGCGAGGAGCAGCGCCCTGGTACTCCCCTGTTCACCATCAAGGCCTACCTCCCCATCATGGAGTCGTTCGGCTTCAACGCCGATCTCCGACAGGCCACCTCAGGCCAGGCCTTCCCCCAGATGGTGTTCGACCACTGGCAACTCCTGCCCGGTGGTTCGCCCATCGACAAGACCTCCAAGGTCGGCCAGATCGTCGAGGGAATGCGGAAGCGTAAGGGTATCAAGGTTGAGGTTCCGGATGTTAGCAACGTAAGTGTCTCTTGTCCTTTTGGCGTCGGCGACAATTTACTAATCCGATATTGTAGTACTACGACAAGCTATAAAAGATTCCCCATTTTGACTTTAGACTACGACCTCATGCCAGTCTTGACGAATATCATGAGACGGCTCGACGCATGTATGGCGCGTTTGGGGATAATGAGGGGCCTCTAAGTTCGGCCGGACTTGATTTACGGCCGTGGGTACAGAAAAGCTAAACAAAGGCACTAAGCGTGTAACTTTTGTAGCTGGTATTTGTGCACCCGGGTAACATGTTGATTTGAGAGCAATTGATAATGGTTTAGATCATGTTCGCTAGTGTACGTTTCGCAATGTGACAAGGTGATGAAGTCGTTGAACTCTTCAAGGCCAGTCTTGGCTCATTATATGGGCATCGCGTCAGACGGCCAGGTTCACCAACTCGCAACTCGTAGCTGTCAGTAGTATGAAAAGGGGGGCCTGATTAAGATACTGGGCTGAGAAATTTGTATAAGAGAGGCTTAAAGTCCGACCCCTTGACCAAATGTGGTTGAATTCATGATCTCGCTTATCACAATGCAATTACGGGATGGGACTGTCGGAACAAGATGATAAGAGAGAGGGGTAAGCTAGTTGGGGAAATGGACGGGTTTTGACTATTGCTCGATCTCAGGTGGGGTTGAATCAAAGAATTGATTGAATGAATTAGTAAATACAAGAGTCAATGAATTATTATTAAATGAAGGAATAATTAATCGAATGATCATGGCATCGGCTTCGAAAACGAAAACCCATTACCACCTCCACAACCACCCCGATCACTCGCACCTGCGCTGGTCGCGGTCGATACCCCCGGTCTTGACCGTAGCGTCCGGCGCCGAGATCACGCTGGAGTTGCCGGATGGCGGGGGGAATCAGAGTATGGATTTTCTTCCCTCCACGAGTCTCTTGGGTGTCTTGCCGTCTATAGTTTCTTTCTTTCTTTTGTATTGCTTACATTTCTATGACATGATGGGGCGGAGGATAGAGTGGGTGGTTGGGAAATGTCAAGTCTCCTCTCTTCGGAAGCTAACATAGAATTCGTCACAAAGTCACGCGGGAGAACGCGGCGGCTGGGACGGCCCTGTCGTCGTTCGACCTCAGCCAAGCGGACCCGGGCATCGGGCCGATCTACGTAGAAGGAGCGGAGCCAGGGGACGTGCTGCGCGTCGACTTCCTCGCCATCGAGCCGCTAGTCGACTTCGGGTGGACGGCCGTGTTCCCCGGCTTCGGGCTCCTGAGCGACGACGACGAGTTCGCGGACGTGGGGCACGGCGTGCTGAAAATACTCGACCTCGGCACGCCCGGGGGCGGCGACTGGGTCGCGGACAGGGGGTACATCGTATTCAGACGCGGGGCTAGTCAGAAGAAGGCGTCGGTAGCAGACGGCAACGGCAACGAAAGGGAGGGGAAGGTTAAGGGGGAGATTCGGACTCGCGGCGAGGAGGAGGAGGAGGAGGAGGAGGAGGAGATCAGGATCCCGTACCGGCCGTTCCTGGGCCTCGTGGGCGTGGCGCCGGCCGAGGGCGAGCACTCGATGATCCCGCCGCGCGAGACGGGCGGGAACATCGACACGCGCTGGCTCGGCGTCGGCGGCTCCCTCTTCCTCCCCGTGCAGGTGCGCGGGGCGCTGCTGAGCCTCGGCGACGGGCACGCGGCGCAGGGCGACGGCGAGGTCTGCGGGACGGCCGTGGAGACGCGCATGCGCGCCAGGATCCGCGTGAGCGTCGAGAAGGGCAAGGCATGGGTCCGCAGCCCGTGGGTGCTGACGCCGGCGCGGGAGCGGGAGCGGGAGCGGGAGCGGGAGAACAGCGGCGGCGGGGGTGAGCAGAGGGAGTTCATGTGTCTCGGGGTGCACTCGGACCTGCGCGAGGCGACGAAGCGGGCGGTCCGCGGCGTGGTCGAGTGGCTCGCGGCCGAGAAGGGGCTCGACAGGGCCGAGGCGTACATGCTCGTCAGCGTTGCAGGGCACCTGCGCATGTGCGAGGTTGTCGACATGCCGAATTACGCTATAGGGTGTGCGATCCCGTTGGACATCTTCGTGCCCGTGGATTCGGGGAGTTGAATGAAAAGGGGGGGGGGAGGGGGGAGAAATGGAGGAGAATAGGGGGAAAGGGACGGGATAAAGGGACAGGGGAAAGGGAAAGGGGAAAGGGGAAAGGGGTAAGGGGGATTGTGAAGATGGGTTGGAAGTTGAGCTGGGCAAGGGTTGCAGCTCCTTCTATGCATTGTAAATGTTCTTTCCTTGCTGCTATGAGAGTCACAGCGACGGGCAGCTGCGATCAAATTCGGAATCAGGTGTCTGTCGCGTCTCCTTCCCCGTCTATTTCTTTCTGATTGACAGCAGCTTCTCTTTCCGTAACAACCCATGCCATACTAACATTACCTACGAGAATATCCGATTTGGTGTAAGCTGGCCCTCGTTTTACATTTACACGTCCATTCCAACAACCACAACATCTGCTCTGCATCTTGGATTCCCGGCTACCCACGTCTGAGAACCCTCGCATGAGTTGAATTCCACTTTCTCAACCCCCTGCCTTGATCATCACATCGATCTCAATTCTCTTCGTCACCCTCTCTCCCCTCTCGCCTCGCCACCTGGACTGTTTAGAAAGATGGCGTCGACAACCATATTCGACGGCTCCGAGCCTCCCCACTCCTTCGTCCATCTGGGAGGCGCTCGTCATCACCATGAGGACATCCATGCTTCCAACCATGCCACCAACCCTTCTGCCAACCCGTCTGCCAACCCGTCTGCCAACCCCTCCGGCAACCCTCCCCCTCATCCTTCCTCTAATCCTCCATCATCTGGAGGCGCCAGCCCCAAGCCCAGCTTTCCGGATCATGAGCCCCTGCATTACCGCAAAATGACAAAGGCCGAGTGGCTGCAGTTCTGCCGCGGCATCGGCGTCCTCAAGGACGAAGAAAGCGAGGTGGTCATCCGCACCACGAGTCGTCTGTGGCCGCCTTCAGCCTTTAAAGACGGGCTGTTCAGCGACGGTGAGTCATGTCGTCGTAACGCCCAGAGCTGAGTTTGAGCCTTTCATCTATCTTCCCTCTATCTTCCCTCTGGTTACGTCTTGTGCTCGACTCTAGATCTTGCGTGTTGCTAACGGCCGAGGACGGAAACAGTCCTGTTTCAAAAGACAAAGTTCACCTACTACTATCACGCCGTCAGCGTCATTGCTTGGGTATTGATGCTCACGCAGATGGCCCTGAGCGCCGTCTTGACTGCTCTCGGAGCTATGTCAAGTCACAATGGGACCCCTATTGTACGTTGGTTCTCCTATAATCATCACATGCCACAGATATTACTACCGACCTCCAGTCCCTCTCTACCTCCCTCTTTCTCCCGCTACTGACCAGATATAGACCATAGTTGCAGCTATCAACACTGGCATATCGGGTATCTTGGCGCTGCTGCACAACAGCGGACTCCCAGACAGGTACCGCTGGGACCGGAACGAGTTCAACAAGCTCGAGGAGCACATCAAAGCCATTGTCGACACGGGCCTCGTACCCGCCGGCCACAGCACGAACGATGTTCTCGGCGAATGCTTCGAGATGTTTGCCGTGGCGACCCAGGTTGGTAGCTCCAATTATGTGTCGCAACTTTACACACCGTTCTCTATACTTCGCCTTGTTTTCCGTCGAAGTGTACTGAATCGCTAATGGATAAACCAGACTGTCGAAAAGAACGCTCCAAGCACCTATGCGCCAGCTGCGGGCCCGAAGCCTTCTCCTTCCACGCCGGCATCCACGCATGTGAGAAGGTCGCGCAAGACCGATTCGAAGTAAATTGTCAACCTCGTGTAATTGTCATCCTTGTTGGCTTAGATGTGTGGGAAATGGCTGGATTAGAGGCATCGCTGGATATACCTTATGATTCGCGTTGCTGGATTGCATCGTTTGCGCTGTTGCTTTGCTTTTGCTGATAAGAGTTCAGTTTAGAAATGTTTGTGGCCTGTTTCAATATTTTTGGCGTGTAGTTAATTCGGCCCAGGATGGTGAATGGTAATGGCGAGGTTACACGTAATTCGACAAGATTTTCGTTATGGGGAAGGGTAGGGAGTTACAGGGCATTATATGTCAGGAGAACAGACAGTTATTAGGGACTGATTGAATTGACTGCTAGAAGATAGCACGTTTGAATCTTTGCAGAGTATTTCGATTGTCACGGTACCATATATGCAACTGCAGACATCAAGTGTTCGACTTGATAACGTGATACTTTTGGTAGTGTACCGGCCCCAGAGGTGTAGTACCCAACCTCCTGCGACTGTCTTGTCTGATGTATGCATGCTTTATAACTTTTTTATACGAAAAAAAAGGAAAAATATAAGATCAAAAACATATAACATCCATGAACCTATAGACCCTGCACCACATAACGCCCGGCAGAATACTATTTTTTATGAATTATTTGAGTAGAAACTGGGCTTATTCTGTATAATAGATCAATTGGAGGAATTGGCTGTTGGAGAGGCTCCGATCGGCGCGTTCGTCATTTTTTGCAACCCACTGTACAAAATAAACCTATTACTTTAGGTTAGGAGCTTTGCCATCATAGAAGACAACCCAGGACAGTCGCTCTTTTTAAAGAATATCAATGCACCCTCTTTCTTTTACATCTACAGCGTGCTAATTATACCGTTTCATATATTTAACCACCATACACCTTAGTACGCATACTTGCGGCTCCAATTTTTAACGGCGTGATTTGCAAATTAGTGAATACCTACCTCCCTGACATATCTCTCAAGGATCCAACTCATCAAACCACTTCAAGCGTTGGGTTCGGGGGACTTCGTCCATCGGCCGCCTGCCGAACAGAGTACCTCACCAGTTGCGGTCTCTTTCCATTACCCCCATTGCAGCTCCGCAACCACATGGCGGACGTCTAATACGGGCCGACCGCCGCCGTTTCCATCGGATGTCAAACTTTCAGCTCCCGTGCGCGTTACTCCACCGCAATCGCCGCAGACATTGACGGAGAAGATCGTACAGCGCTATGCTGTCGGCCTTCCTGGGGGCAAGTTAGTCAGGAGCGGCGACTACATTAGCCTGGAGCCCGAACGATCCATGTCTCATGATAACTCCCTCGCCATCATTTCCAAGTTCAAAAGTATCGGAGCTACGCAGGTGAAGCGCCCGGGCCAGGTTGTTTTCACACTCGACCACAATGTACAAGACACCAGCCCGACCAACCTCAGCCGCTATTCACAGATCGAGGCCTTTGCCAAGCAGCATGGCATTGATTTCTATCCCGCGGGCCGAGGCATTGGCCATCAGATCATGGTGGAGGAGGGATATGCGTGGCCAGGGACTATGGTCGTGGCCTCGGACTCGCATAGCACACACTATGGCGCCGTGGGCTGCCTCGGAACGCCCATCGTACGCACGGATGCCGCGAGCATATTAGCAACGAGCCGAACGTGGTGGCAAATTCCGCCTATCGCGCGGGTCACGCTAAAGGGAACGCTGCCGAAGGGCGTAACAGGCAAGGACGTCATCGTCGCGCTATGCGGGCTGTTTAAAGGCGACGTGCTCAACCATGCCGTTGAGTTCACTGGCTCTGAGGAGACTATGGCGAGCCTATCGATCGATAACAGGATGACCATAGCAAATATGACCTGTGAGTGGGGAGGGCTATCGGCCTTGTTCCCCATTGATTCTGCCCTAGAACGCTGGCTGGGAGGTAAGGCCACCGAGGCCGCCATGTTTGATGAACGGACGACGCGACAACGCATCACGACCTCTCTACCCTCTCGCCTTATATCTCAGGGCCCAACTCGGTTAAAATAGCTACGCCGCTCAACGAGCTAGCCTCACAGAACATCAAAATAAACCGCGCCTACATCGTGAGCTGTACAAACAGTCGCGCATCGGATTTGGCAGCAGCAGCTAAAGTCATCAAAGACGTCGCAGAGGCAAATGGCGGCGTTATTCCCAAGGTGGCCGACGGTGTGCAGCTCTACATCGCCGCGGCCTCGCTTCCGGAGAAGCAGGCGGCTGAGGAAGCTGGCGACTGGCAGGCCCGGTTAGATGCGGGCGCGCAAGCGCTCCCGTCTGGTTGTGCAATGTGTATCGGGTTAGGGACAGGCTTGCTGGAGCCGGGCGAAATCGGCATAAGTTCAAGTAACCGCAATTTCAAGGGGCGTCTTGGAGCGCGCTCTGCTCACGCGTACCTGGGCAGTCCCGAGGTCGTCGCCGCCAGTGCGCTTAGCGGCGTCATATCGGGGGCGGGCGCCTACGAGATGCCAGCCGGATGGTCAGGCGTGGAGCACGGCGTCGGCAATGGTGCGCAGGCTACTCTGGCGAACGAACCCGGGAATATGGTCGAGCAGCCAGAGTCTCCTCTCATCGACCGGATCGAACCCGCCGCTCCCGACCCCTCGAAGTCGGACCCGGCTGCCACTCAGATCCTGCCCGGCTCCCCTGAGCGTATCAGTGGCGAAATCCTCTTCTGCGATGCCGATAACCTCGACACTGACGCTATATACCCTGGCCGCATGACATACCTAGACCAGGTATCACAAGCAGACATGGCGAGCGCGTGCATGGAGAACTACGACCCGGACTTCGGCGCTCACGCTCGGCCCAACGATATCCTTGTAGCAGGCTTCAACTTTGGATGCGGTTCCTCTCGCGAGCAAAGCGCGACGGCGCTTCGGGCGCGGCAGATCCCGCTCGTGGTAGCCGGGAGCTTCGGTAACATCTTTGCGCGCAACAGCATCAACAACGCGTTGATGGGGCCTGGAAGTGCCGCGGCTCGTGGAGCGGCTGCGAGCGCGCTTTTCCTCCTCTGGCGTGGATGGAGAGCGAATGCTAACACGGCGCACAGGGTGGACGCTGACGTGGGACGTGAAGCGTAGCGTCGTCGAGGTGCGCGAGGGCGATGGCGGCGAGACGTGGACGGAGAAGGTGGGCGAGCTGCCGGCGAGTGTCCAGGCCATCATTGCGGCGGGGGGGCTTGAGGCCTGGGTCAAGGACCAGGTTGCCCTATCATTATCATCATGACACCCAGTATCTCTTCCCCCCGCATAAACAATATTCTCTGTACCTGAAGTTTATAAAAGGTTTTCTATCAGTGAGTGCACGTTGCTAAACAGGAATCAGTTTCCTGTACCTACTGGCTCCGCTGACCAAGTCTAGTCTATGCGAACATGGTCGGTTTCTTTCAAGATCTCAATCGTTCGGGTGTCTGCATATTGAGCAACGACACGCAAAAGATTCGGTCCACTGAGACGTGGGCACACGCTGTATGTAGTCCGCCCATCGCTCCAAGAGCAGCGGCAGGACGTCGTAGTTGTTATTGACAATAGCGGTTGTCAGAGGTGTCTGGCCATCACTCGCTACGGCATTTATGTTTGCACCGTACTGTAATAACAGGTGGGCGAATTCCGGCATGTTCTTGCGGGCTGCATGAATCAGCGGCGTGTGGCGATCCACACCTGTTGCGTCTGGGTTGACACCGTATTGGAGCAAGAGTCCAATCACGACCGGATCGCTCGCGTTACGGGCCGCGCAGTTGAGAGGCGTACCTATCTGGAAACCAGGTGGGCGTGTGGGATCGGTCCTAGCATGTGCATCCAGCAACAGACGTGTACACACGGCGTGGCTGCGGCCAGCCGAGTAATTAGGTCACGGGCCCGGAGAGCGAGTTGTCCAGAACATTCGGGTTTGCACCGTAGGACGGGAGCAACGTGATGTGCTTTTCGTCGCCTCGAGCGGCAGCCCAGGATATAGCGCTTTGGCCTAAGCTATGCTGTTTATCTATATCTTCTGGGTGTTCCTGGAGTTCCGTCTCAAGATCTTTACTTGATAGCCCAGTGACGATTCTATGTGGGGGGTCGTGAATTCTTGCTCGTCTGCCCAGTCACTCCCACCGGACAGGGGCATCAGAGCGTCCTCTGTCGTCTTGGTGGCGCCTTGCAGAAGAAGGTCGTTCGCCTTGGTGCGAGGACTTAGGTCCGTAGTGAGCGGTTGATTTAGGCCTAGGTCTGTTAATGCTTGTACAAGATATGCTAGAAGTGCACTGCGGTTCAGGGGTCTGTGGAAGTGGGAGAATATATGCAGTACCTGTAATTAATCGGGATCAGCGCCTTGCAAGGCGAGGAACTCCACGGTCTCGAATTGGTTCGCATATAGCGCCCACTGGTCATGGGGTCAGATTTGATTCAAACAAAAGGGGGGCTAAAAGGATGATCGAAAAGTTGTTCGATCATTAGTGGTACGAGTATATAGCTGTCACGGAGTATATATACCGTTAATCCAGACTTTGGATCAACGGCGTCGTTTTTCCGCAACAATAGCACTAGCTCGACTGGCAATACCCGACCTGTTTCATTCGACTACTTACTGCTAGGAGTTTTTTAGGCACAGAGTGAATAGAAGACCGGCTGCAATTAGAAAGCCGTAGGGTCTAGGGGTAGTACGAGGGGTATAGGGCTTAATAGATCGAACAGGTAGGGGGTAGCATAGTGATCAATTAATTCCTGAATCTTTCGATAGCTAGGGGGGCGAGGCCCCCTATATATAGACAAATCGTTATACAGTCACCCTGCACGGTGGGTGGTGCTTTGTCACCTGACACTTACCTGGAGCAGAGAACAGCCTCGCGTATCGCTGACATCACGGGGAGAGGCCAATCCTTTTTTGAACAGTCCTTTCAAGCCCTCGATATTCCTTCCCTCTGACCGCATAGTTGACATAAGCTGCCGAGTCGGGAACCCGACGCAGAGTTTTGAGCTCGAATTGGGGACCGACGTTCGCCTGGCACGAGAGATTGAACTGACCGATAATCGACCAGAATAACCCCATATGAAACCAGTACACGGCTGTAACTTCGGGTTTCCGTGCAGCCTCGCAAGACGACATGTTGCACGAGGGACTCAACCCAGATAAGCCGCTGTAGCCGAGGAAGAGCTGGCCAACGACTCGATTGAAGAAACCGCCTGGGGTGTTCACCCCCCAAACCGAGTGACAGACACACCGACAGTGACCACCGCCACAGTGTGATGTTCCAGTTGTCACCTGGACGGCTACGGATTGGATCTGTTGGAGTGACGAGGCCCTCGGGGCGTTACTTGGGGGCGGTGGGCCATATAGGGGCGGGGGTATGGCGGCTCGATGCTAAATCAAGCATCTTCTCTTCTACACGTCGAATCGTGTCGCGCAGAGCGTTGTCGCGCTCACTAGTTTTCTTTGCCGAGGATCAGGATGAGACTCGCCTTGGCCGAGCTCACTTGTTGGTGAATATCGTTCAACCCTGGCAGATGTTTCCTCCAGCAATAGGCGGTTTTCAACTGTCATACTAGGCCCACCTTTCTCGCAGTGCAATTTGATATGCTCGACGATAGCACGCAGTGACTCAAGGTGGTGTGAGCACGGGACCAGAACACTGCGAATATTGGCCTCTGTCCGGCCGTCATGGTGGTGCTTGGTATTTCCATCGTCACCATTGGTGCTGTCGGGGTTGTCGTTGCCGGTATTCAAAACGAGAGTCGCCTGTTCGCCGTCGGCATGTGGCGGTTCGAGCAGGGCATTGACTTCTTCGAGGACCACAATGAGATCCGTGATCTGGGTGCTGAGTGACTCGAGTCGGCCTGGCAGATCCTTTCTCTACATTTGGCGCAGGCCATGAAGGCCCTTCCCAACCTCTCTGGCCAGCTGGATCGCCGCGATGACGCTGGCGACTACCAAGATCCCATCCATTGCAAAACCGACTACCTACCTGACCAGAAACTAGACTACAACGCCATTTTTGATGAGGAAGCGTGGGGTTGAGTGAGAGGCTTGCCCGATTCGAGAGAGGCTCTCGGTGCAACACTGTCTATCTTTGAGCTCATAAACCAGTGCTCCCTCGGCTGACTAGCACAGCGATGAGGGTATCTCAACTCATGGAAGGACGCTGAGCTATCCGTGTAGGTAGCGCTCGTCTTTGATGCCATATAGCTCTTTATTGCTGTAACTGCTTTGCTGTGCTTCAGACCCAGTAGCGCCTTTGGTACATGAGGTGCGCACAATACTAGGTTTGCGGCGGTCATCTCGGCTAGCGAGGAAATTGCCAGGATGGAAAAGTAATAACTGGGGTCGTCGGAAATATAAAATCGTGATGCATAGTATAGACGTACAATGCTGGCGGCACATCCACTGTTATACCGTCAGTAATCGTGTCAGACACGAGGGACTTGTCAAGGGCCAGCTTACGCCAAACCGATCAGGAAGATGAAGCTAACGCCCCATTTCTTATGCGTTGGCAGCCGAAGACCCCAGATCACCTTTTGAGCGATGAACAAGGGAACCAGGTCAAACACAAAGTTCGTTGTAGATGATGCTATGCCAAACTGTGAGATTTCAAATCGACAAGTGCTGCCAGGAATCGATGGGTTCCAATTCGCCTCGAAGGGAGTGCAATTGAGTAGGTCTAGGATGAAGAGAATGGCGGCGAGAATGAGTAAGGCAAGGCAGGTGGCCCAGGATGCCAACGTGAGACAGTTACGTTCGCCTTTGGGTACAAATATGGCTACCCATTCCAGCAGGATTGCGCACTTAGTCAAGGCAATGGCCCACAAGTAGAGAAGGGTAATAAGCCAAATGATCTGAGCGATGGTTAACCGAGTGCAGCATGAAGGCAGCAGAGTTGAATGGACACAGACATAGTTATAGGCCGGCACATCCTCCAACCGGATATCCCACTGATGCACAAGATAGCCTCCTGTCCAGCTCAACTTGTAACTGTAGTAGGCGTATACCCAGAAGACAGGCTGTGGCGGCGTGTCAGAAGGAGGCCCATGGAGATCTTCTTGCTTTGTACAACTCACAAAGGCCACGAACGTGAAGTCTGGGCTACAAGTCAGTCGAAACACATGGGTGATCTGTTGGACAATCACAAGATAGCGCAGGACTTACAGTCGGCCACAAGCAGCTTTCTTTCCACAAACTTCGCGTAGAAGCGGACCCCAATTGCGACAGCTGAGAGAACGACGCAGAAAGTGATGATGGGTACGGCGAAGTAGTTGCCCGTGGATGGATTGTCGAAATTTGACTCGTATCCGTCTGGTGGCGGGGTGCCAGGACGATTCGAGATATCCATTTTCTGGTTATCATTGTAGTTGAAAAGTTCTGGTTATCATTGTAATTAGTTGAAAAGTTCTTCGGTGATGATAGATTTTTTAGAGGTCGTTCGAATTGAACATTAGTTGCATCAATATGAGGTAATGAGGATGATGACGTAAAGCCTAAAGTATCCAAGTGTGCGCTCTGGGTCTCCGTCTAGTGGGATGCGTTGCCATATAAAATATGCGTAGCGCTAAAGGAAGATGGTTGTAATGGCTTTTCACCAGTGTAAATACCTACATGGCACAGCATGAGTTTGAATGCTACGTTTTTAGATATAATGTTGATAGGAACCGCCAGAGGTCTCGTGATAAACATTTGCAAAGAGCCACTGTTAAGGGGAGTGTTGCAGCTTTGGTAGGATAGCGATGTTGTTGGGGAAAAGATGTCCAGTACTTGCAGACACCGTAATTACTTGGAAATCACCATAAGGGGTAGTCTTATACACTGTCCCGTCATACCCACCACACTCGGCCAAACCTCCTTACCACGAGCACCCGCGAGAGAACCTTTCGAACCACCGAATATCGTGAGAACCCCTATTCAACGACTCGTACAAGGTAATCTTGAACCTTTAATACACCGAACGGCCGGTGTGCCCTCAACCCGAATCCCTCCCATTACCTTCTGGCCCTGAAGATTATAGGCAAATAACCAGTAAGATGTACGTAGTATTATTAGCGCAACGTCATCAAACCGTGGCTTTTAATCCGACTTCAGCTTTCTCCGAGGGCTATACAGACGGAATTCTCCAGGGGTATATGCTTGACAAAGGGGGGATCCTTGATTTAGACGTAATCATCGGGAGTATATCGATATATGTGTCTGTGCCACAATGGGAGACCGCCAAAATAAAAGCAATCGCAGCGTAGCAATTTGTGCGAGCTCTCACCAATTGTTGCAGCTTTAGTAGGATAGCGATGGTGTTGGAAAGAAGATGTCTAGTACTTAGAAACCACTGTAAGAGGTAATCTTACACACTGTCTCGTCGTACTTGCTACACACTCTGTATATGTGGCTTTTCTTGCCCCTGTTATCTGACAGATAATACTATGCTAGGCTTACATGGGAGACGAGCGCAAAATAGTGCAAATTCAATGACACGGCTATTCAAACTTTATATAGCCACAATAATAGCACGGGCATCGTCGGCACTGCATCCTAGGCAGCTTCAAACGAGTTTGATTCTGACATTCTTGGGTCGATCGTCGTATATCGCGGCTCACCTCCGGCGATGACATGAAATTTCCTAACTTGATAAGGGCTGCTTTTGAATAGAATTATAACTACCTAGTATAGCTCTCAGCAGTGAGAGTTCAATCTGGGAGTTAATTTTCGCCGCCTTATCGCAGTCTCTTAAGATACGTTCATTACCCCCTATTAAGATGTCTTCCAACTACGGACCTTCGACTAAGAGAATAAACGAGTTAGATGATCATTTGCGTTCAATAAACTTGAATTCGTTCCCTTGGCGGAGGCATTCATAAAAGGGGGCTGAGAATGGGCTGAGGCTCGAACACATCCGAAACGAGCTGAGAAGAACGAGTGTGTGCGAGACTCGAGTCAAGATCGAGGCTAATCTGCCTAACGAAGATGGTCGATGAACTACCGGCTCCCGATGCACTGATGGACTGCGGGGGTGGGCCAAGCTATGCGTGGTGAGCACCCTAGTCGCACGACACTAAATCAATGCCATGGCAATGCGAGTCCCGACCATGTGCATATCCAGGTTTGAGCGGTAGGTATCTCCAGATCGATAGCACACATGGTTGAAATGTCGATATTTTAACAACAGAGCTGCCCCTGCAGACTTGTTGACATCATCTCATTCATCCTCTCGATTTGCCTGAAACCTTATCGGATCCATACAAGCCCAATTCTTAGAGCAAACCGATCCAAAAACGCACTTCAGTGACTTGGTGCTCAGTCCGAGATACTCGTCCGATTGAGTCCGATCACATACATTCATCTCGAAACATGGCTGGCTTCTTGATCCCCCCGTCGTATACGCCCGTCCTGGTAACCGCTTTAGAGCTCAACATTGCTTGCGTCATATGGGGACTATCTCTCGCTACATCACTATTCGTCGCAGCAAAGGCAATTGCACAGACGCGGAGAGTGTGGAAGAGAACAAAACGACTGAATGCTTACATATATTTTGTGTGGGCAGTGTGGATTAGCAGCACGGCCACAGGGATTATATCATGGCTCTATCTGGCTGACACTATTCCTCCTTCGTACGTATTACCTAGGATTCAACAAATCCGTCGCGGTTTACGTGTAAGAATTTGATGGCTGATATATGGGCTTCATTTGTCAGATTTCATTTCTACTTCGCCATCGTCACTCTTTGGGCAGTCCAAACACAATGCATCATGCAGATCCTGGTGAACCGAGTCAGCTTAATAAATCCAAATATAAGCACTGTTAAGAAAATCAGATGGACTGTCTTCGTTGCAATCCTACTCATTAACGTCAGTGTGTACATTATTTGGATGCCCGCTCGTCTTCAGATCTCACCTGTATGGATACATCTCAACGAAGTATATGATCGACTCGAGAAAGTCTTCTTCTTGATCATTGATGCGAGCTTGAGCAGCTACTTTGCCTATCTCGTTCGAACCAAACTCGTCGCGAATGGCTTGCTCAAATACAATCGACTCTATCGCTGGAACGTGGCTATGATCATATTTTCTGTCACGTTAGACGTAAGGGGACCTTTTACTGTATTGCTGTTATCACTTGCTGACTGACTTTCCTAACAGATCATACTCATTGCAGTGCTCTCTATTGGGCATGGATTTGTCTACATGCAGTATCAAACTCTTGCGTATCTACTCAAGCTGCATATCGAACTCAACCTCACTGATCTTCTCGCTAAAATTGTTCGCGTCGACGAGGCCGAACATCGTTCACATGGTGGACCATCTTCTACAGGCCCAAGATCTACCGGCAATCTGGGGACTGGAAAAAATATCCGGATGACGACGCTTATTTCCAGTAACCGTGGCGGAGATAGACATGACACGCTGGACAGCGAGCTTCAGGGTGGTATACGAAAGACTGTTGAGACAGAGGTTCGATTTACCGCAGCCGAAAGCAGCGATGCTGGAAGTCAGACAAGCTCGACGAGAGAGCTTCATAGCCCATTCGACGGGAATTGAATGGACATGCTACGGATGTTTAAATACCCTGGCTCACGGAATTTCTTTTGTGTTTATCAACGCTGCATCAAAGATAATGTAATACATAGCAATCCACGTGTATAAATGACGGCAAGACATTTAGTCGAACGTCGGGGTATTGATTGTAGGGTGCCCTTAAAGCATGGGCACTGGTTATTAATCAGAATACTGAATTTGCTCGCGAAGAGTCAGTTACTCTTGCTTGTATCAATATCTGGACTAGAGCTTCCTGACATGTATTTTGTAGAAATTCACAAGGCAAGAGATCTTGCCGTCGAGTAGGCTGCAAGGACTAAAGAAACACAATTTGTAACGGGGTTAGAAAAGTTTTAGGCACTGTTATAGTCCGTAAGAGAAGCCTCTTGTTACGAATAAGCCCCCCTCCCCACTTACCGTCATCTTGATGCCACAGCGACGTCGCGACCACACTCCTGAGCTACGGGCGCACACAGCCGACGTCAACCCGGAGATGCGTACCGCCGTCCATCTCGTCGTGCTCCACCAACGTCCCGATATCCTGCAGACGCTTCTGGCCGAATGCGTGAGCTACATGGGGCTCATCGACGGCTAAGAGCTTACGACGCCAATTGGTAAATAAACCGCACAGGCAATAACTATATATTGCTGAAAGGAATCGAATATAACTGCCTGTATAACTACCTAGCAGGGCATCTACCCTACGGTATGACGCCCCTGCATGCGGCTGGGAGGGCGAGTTTAAAGCCGGCGTGCAACCGCTGCTGGTCGCGGGTGCTAGTGTCGCGAATAACGCGGGTGTGAGAGAGGATGCAGCATAACGACCTGGATAGACTAGTGCCCAGCTTCAAACTTAAATATGATTCAATTTTGAATAAACCAAAGTAGAACAGATCATCCTATAACCACTTGAAAGCTTCGCTCACGTGATAGTTCCCTTTCCCCCTCTGTGTGTGCCTTAGTTCGAAGCTTGATACCAGCTTGATTCCCCAGGGGCCATGTCTTAGAATACATACACACCTCCGGCCTGCGCATTGCTGTTCACGATGTTTCCGACGCAGCTGAGGCTCTGCCGTTAGTGAATACGAGAGCGGAAGCGGAAGTAGTCCTTGACGCCAACCCTGAATCCCCCGTCAGGGTGATTAAAGTATTCCCGTAGATCGACAAAAATGCCACTTGCGTCTTTGCTGGCAGAGTGGGTGACCTGGGCTCACGGCTTTCATTCAGATTGGTCAAGTCAGGTACAACACATTGGTCGTCCTCTTGCGCTGAGAAACTGACAACAGGGCCCGTTCTGAATTACAGACCAAGCTCAGAGTATTCCAGCCGGATGTGCGACCGTACATCCTGTAGTGTGATATTTCGCCTGAACAGAGAGTTCGAACCGCAGCAGATGATCTCGTGCGCCAAGGCGCGCCTCCGCTTCTTGGTGTCATTCAGGGTGCCGTAGTTATCAACGTAAGTAGAGTCGAGTTCAATCAAGCACATCTGTCAATTGTACGTTGCGATGATCACTCACAGGATCAATTGATCGAAGCCATGACCCACGGCTCCTTCAAAGCCGCCATGAAGTCAAAGGTCGACGTGACACTCATACTGATTCGTCTCTTCTCATCTTCGGACTTGGCATTCGTCGTCTCGTTATCATCGTTGGCAGGCGTATTGGGTGCCAGTGCCCTAGCGAGCTATAACGCGGGACATAATGGTGCAAGACTACTTGTCACACATTTCCCAGCTACGAGACGGCGGACGCGTATCCTTTCGCTCAACACTGACTGGATAGAGGACGCCGCGTTGACGAAAGACAGTCATGTGTGCCAGCAGAACTTTCAACGAATGGGTTCAAGCCCGCTTCGGATGGGGACGCTTGGTAATTACAACACGACATGTCATTATTGGTCTGGATGCCGAGTCTCTAGCCACTGAATCAACTTCACCCAATGGGAGCGCGGAGTCTGCATTGTTCAGTCACGTACAGCGCCATGGGGACACGCATTGTGTGGAGGATAATAAGTCTCGAGGATCAACGATCGACGAACTGATAAAGAACGGCGACCTGGAAGCGGTCTCGGAATTCATAGCTCCGGCGGACGCGGCGCGGATGGTACGGTCGATCGCCGTTGACATCGGCACGATCGACGCACCCCTGCGAGCAATATAATTCTAAACACATATCACCAATCACTACTGTATCACTAAAGGGTTTTCTATACTTTTATTACAGATTATCTATAATTAGCCCTTGTTTATATCTCTTGTTGCGACCCCTTGCTTACAAGCCTTGTTTTTATCCCTTGTTTATACCCCTCTCAAGCTTATAGAGCCCAGTAAGAATCCATGCCGTGAGAACTACCTCTTACTCGAGCGTGCCCAAAGCACGCGCCGCCTTTTATTATCCGCTATTCAACTTATAATCACACTTATCAGACAAGACGAAGTGTGAAATCATGAGTTCACCAACGGGGCTCCAGTCGGAAAAAACGCTCCCTTCTCCGATCAATATTACTGGAAGCCCACCGAATCTACCCGAATCCAAAACCGAACGGCCCGAAGGTTCCCAGTCGAACAATAGAGACGGCACCCCATCTCACCCCGATGATGTTATCCCAAATACTTACGCAAGCAATAAGGAGTTAAGAGAGAGGGAAGTTACAAAGTTGTGTTTCAAGATTTTCAAAGATCATGACGATCTGCGGTATAAAGCCAACCGAGATCGTATCGGTTCTCTACTCCGCAAGTGTGCAAAAGAAGCACTCCCGCTGTTCGAGGACGGCGGTGCTGATTACCAGCTGCACTTTGGGCGTTCGGGTTTGAAAACCATCCCTGCTTACGCCGGGAGGAAAGAGCCGGAACCTGACGTGGCGGACCGGGCTGATTCCCGGCTGCCCTTTGCCCACACTTTAAAGAAAGCTATCCACCTGATGAACTAGTCTATGCTAATAAATTTCCTGAGCTTAATCTAGCTTATTCTCGTGGGCTGGGTTGTAATATCGGCTCTTTTATGGGATCAGCTGGTGGATCGAATTTAACCAGCCCAAAAAAATAGTCCACCACGTCTGGATACCCGTCGAAAGATTCCCGCCAGTTTTCATTCACACTAGCTAGTTGCGAATGGGGCTCCAAATTCTTTCCCTCTGTTTCCGCATGTTTCTCTCGTGAGCTATCAAGCTCTTGTACCTTCTTCATACGTCTTTCAAAATCCCCTAGTACATAATCTACCGCGTGACCTCGGACCCAGCCCCGCAGCTGGTTGCGGACTGACCCCATCATTCTCTCTTCGGCCTGGGTAACTGCTACCACCAATGCCTTGCTCTCACAGTCGCAGGCCTGGCTTGCCGGTGCATGGCATATGGCACAATCTGGGGTCATGTCTATTATCTGTTGCTCTTTGTCGTATTGTCTTACGCTGCGCGTACTAAAGGCCTTTCTCACTGGGTCATTTGGCACTGGTGATGGCCCGCGAATGCCGGGTATAAACCCCCAATCGTGAAGTCGTTGTTCCAGCCCAATCCCGTCGTCGGATTGACTATCGACAGTTTCGGAGTCATGCAGCCCAGGAACCTCTGACTCGTCAGGGTCCTCCAAGGATTCTTCATCGGCTTCGTATATGCGTCTGTAACGGTCATTTTTTATTGTGCTTCTCGTTCCCGGCCGTGATATATCTAAGCTGCCCTCTTGAGTTTCTGGCTCAGACAGCCCATCCGTGTCTTCTTCATAGCTTGGAAGAGACTTAATGGCGAGCAAGCGCATATGTCCTACAAGGTGGTGCTCTATATTGCCGTCGACCTCCTCGATCCCACAAAGTGGACAGGACTTGAACATGGGTCCAGATATTCGGCCGTTTCTGTCGGCAAGGACCCGCAGCTGGGTGTCCGTAAATTTTCCTGCGTGAGCTACTTTCATGTGGCTGAGGTATTCGTCCATCGTATCGCATACAAACTCATTGTGTGACTTCGATTTGCAGCGCCATCTGCGGGCGTGCTCCTCCATGTGTTTAAGCCAGGTATGGCTATGGCTGTATAACTCCTCTGGCGAGTCGCATTCCTGGAACATGCAAACGTATGGATCAAGATCATTCAGGACGTGCAAGCTATAAAAGTTAGTGATTCGGTCATTGATATCAAACGATCTGTGTCATAACGCACCTCCATTTCTTCTCGTCAACCACATCTTCTACCGGCAAAGCGCAGAAGCAGTAAGGGCATGATATTTCCGGCATTGACCGTAGGCATTCATTCCAATCGCTCGCCGGGGCCTGTTTGAGCTTGATCGAGGTGGGGAAGGTCGAATACCCGATGTCATTAGGCTTCTCTCGCTCCTGCTTGAGTTTTTTATATTTGCGTATTAAGCCACCGCAAGGAGCCGGCGGGAAGCGGATCTCCTCGTGATTGTTCAATGCTACTGTCTTTGATACCGTAACAACTGAAGGAGTGGAGGCTCTGTGGAACTTCTCGGCTATTAACGTTGTAGCAGTCTGAGCTACTGATTGCGCTTTGATTTGAGGGTCTTTCGTCGAGATTCCACGTTTCACAAGCTCCCGAGGTGTTACTTCTATTACAGACCGGGCGTGAGGCTGCGTTATAGAAGGCTGGGAGGGGGCTTCTTGAGGCCGAATTATCGACTTTCCATAGCGGGACCGACGGTATAGTATTCTTTTACGCCGCATCAGCATTGTGCCAGCTAGGCGTTGCCGTATTTCATCACTAGCCCCAGGGAATTGATCTTTGATATGATTAGCAAACACCGCATGTATGAATGGTTCCGCACTATTTCCTTCGTCATCTTTGATGATAAACCCCTTTCCCGCCTTGTGGTTCTGCGCTTCCTTGCTTGCTCTACGTATAGTATTTGAGAACTTGTGGAGGAGATTTATTTCGTTCGCAATCCCTCGCAGGACCTGATCGAGGCTCGCATCTATGGTTGCTGAAGGATTGTCGGATACTATTGGGCTTAGGGAACTGATAATACGTGAACCTAAGTGACGGGATAATTATAGATCAGCAAGACTGGACGTGCTCTTAATGACTGGACCTTGTGTAAGGTGCCCTTTTGAAGGAATTTACGAACAGTCCTGGAGGCGGTAATCCAGTGCTTCCAGAAGACCAATTACAGCATCCTGAATATCCGGCGCCTCCCGCAGGCGGTAGTCCAATGACCCTCGACCAGATACAAGAACTCGAATGTTGGAACTCCAGAGTGAGAACCTCGCCAGTTGGTCTTCCACTAATGACAATTCCCGGGGATGAATGGCCGCAGCTTCATTGAGACAATGCTGGAAAGATTTGAAGCACAACTCGGCGCGCCCGGCCACTGTCGGTACCAAGGGTTGTTGCTCTACCGCAGCCATGGTTGCCATCTACTTTGTTCTGGATTCGAAATCCTGGCTTGAGTCTCGCAGCAGCTCACGGCAGGTGAAGGAGGCGGGGTTTGTCCTGGAGTTGGGGGCCAAAGTGTCAGACCCAGCTCCTGCATGCGACGCCCGCCCGGCCGCCCCCGCTTCTACCCCCCGCTACCGCTTTTGATCTTCGAAGGCCGACCAAATCCAGGGACTGTCGTATTCTCCCATTGAACTAGGTCTAGTCATACCTCCGGCGTGCGGTAATCTTGTCGAGTATATGATCTAGTTCCCGAGCACGGTTCTGCTGAATGATTTAGCGATCGAGATGGCCTTAATCAGTGGCGTCAAGGACGTCAACGCTGTCCACACCGCATACCGTACAGTTCAAGAGATTTCTAAGCTCTTGAGGGCGTGTGAGGCGGATATTGAGCTCAAACTCTTTTATGCTGACCTCACGGCTTACTGCGCCATGATCAGGGGTCACTGGAATCGCATTCACAGATCCACCACCAGGATAAATCACGCACTCTATGCTCGACTTTTGGACCAGTTAGAGGCTGTTATCACCCCGGATGTCCTCGGAGAGACTTGTGTGTCTGCTTCTAATCAGCAAGTTGGGGCGAGATTACATGCGCTTCATGAACGATGGGAGGAGAGTCGGAGTGAAAGTGATAATGTCTTGAGGCTCGAGCGTATTCGATCGTGCCTAGTCTTTGGGGAGACACCTGAGGCGCGCGATGAATTCATACACTCGCTTGCTACATGTGAGGAGTATATCAAAAAGCTATATCCAGAAGATCCTTCCGAATGGACAGTGGACGACTTCGCCCCCCCGAAGAAGGTCGGGGATCCACCCATTGCGGTCTGGAACGCAGTCCAATCGATTTTCAAAGCATTGACTGCCTGCAAAAGCTGCACATGCAGTCCAATGCACGAGTTCGGAGCTCGGCTTGGGTTGGGCACATATCGAAAGCCTCACCTGGAGCCTAACTCCAACATGGATGATGAACTTGACTTCGATATGTTCCTCTCCATGACACAAAATTGGCACGAGGTTTGTGTCCACACAGCAAAGGAAACTGCCGTCCGATTTGCAGTCAATAATGACATCGGACAGCCTTCATCCAGGACAAGAGGTACAGCGAACAAATCTATGAAGGTGAAAAGACTATGTGAACCAATCGCCAAAATCCAAACCATGGCACAATATCGCCTCGACTTCAAAGTCATGCGCGGGCAATTATTCAAGCTACAGTCCAAGAGACGCACCTCCCTTATTGACGCCACTAAAGAGTGTATCTCTTTGGAGCAGTTCCTTCTGGACGGATCGCGCTCCTTCACAGAGAGGACAAGGCGTATTCTCGCTGTGATCCTTAGCTCCGCGGTTCTGCATTTGCACGATACCCCTTGGTTACAGCCAACGTGGAGTTCTTCCAGTGTATTGTTTTTCCGTACAGCCTCTTCAGCTGTTCCTCTGAGACCTTTTATTCAGATTCAACTTTCAAATCCAGACGACACACATAACCTCGGAAAGATGGCGGACAAATGGGACGTGGGAAACACAGGGCTAGAAAGCGGTTACCAGGATGATATAGATCCTGACGACATTGACCCAGATGACTTGACTCACCACCAATGCCCTACGCTCATCTCATTGGCGGTAATTCTAATGGAATTGTATTTCGTCACGCCTTTCGACACACTAGCTCAGAGATACGGAGTCGAGTTGGCAGAAGATCTGGAATCCCGTCATCGAACAAGGAGTATCGACACAACTCTGGTTTTCGAGGCATGCAGGGGCGAGATACCTGAGAATTTCCAGTTCCTTTATGCAGTGGAAAAGTGTCTGGATCCGAAGATATGGGAGGACGCGGAAGGCACCAGGCTGGACGACCAGAGACTGAGAACCAAAATCTACGAAGAGGTTGTCCGCCCGCTTGAGACTGAACTTATGCAGACCTACAGTTCTATTTCCATTAATGATATTGATGAATTCGCCCAGAATTTGGATATTGCAAGCTGGGATCGGGCAATTCAGCCATGGAACCAGCAGCCACAGGCAGAGACTCCGCTGAGACGCTCACCAGTCCCCAGACAAACGCTCAGTCCTTCACCTCAACCTCTCGTGTCATTGCATACCCAGACATTCCCCATATCTCAGTCAAACTTTCAATATATCCATCAAATTCATCAGACTCCACAACCGTCCCCCTTTCATTCACCTTCACAATTTGGTGGTAGTCCGTTTTCCATAGCTCCTACTTACGAAGCTTCGAGATTTTTCGATGATGAAACCATTCCCCAGGCCCGTTATCCACAAGCGTAAGTATATTTCCGTTCGTTTTAATCACAAGCTGCACGGTCTAGGGCGCCAGTATATGTATCGGCCTCGGTGGCAATGCTTATTCAAAAAGGCCACTAAGCTAACTACTTATTCCATGATATAGGTGCCATAACTACTTAACCTGGAAGTCGAAGTATCAAGAGGTATACGAAAAGTTCATTCCACGACAACCAGTCAGCTCTCGCTCAGCGCCAGTCAAGATTGCGATTCTCGATACGGGTATTGATTTGACCCATCCGGACATCTATGCCCGCATCGAAAATGTCAAGGGCAGGCATAACTGGCTCGACGAAAAACACGTAAATTTAGTTTCTGACCGTAGCGGGCACGGTACGTTCACAGCGGGTTTACTTCTCGACTATACGCCTGATGCAGAGCTATATGTCGCCAAGATAGCCGAAAAGAACCCGGCAAGTCCTGGTATCATTGCTGCAGTAGGTGAAGGTCGCATTTCGATAAACGCCACGAACTAGAACTGACAATGCCTCCAGGCTATCAACTATGCTGTCGCAACTTGGAATGTCGATATCATATCCATGTCGTTTGGATACCCAGATTGCAAAAGCGATGACTATCCATTGCTCGAGAACGCCCTATTGAATGCTCATGCAAACCACGTCTTGCTCTTCGCTGCAGCTTCGAACGAAGGTGGCAGGCTTGACCTCTCTTATCCAGCTCGCGAGGACAACGTCATCGCCGTGCACGCAACTGATGCGAACGGCAACCGATCTGGATTTAGCCCAACTGCAGCGGACGGTAGAATAGCTCTTGCGACCATTGGCGAGGCCGTTGAATCGGCATGGCCAACATACCTTTGCGAAGAGAGCACAAATCCGACCTTTGTCCAAATCAAATCGGGCACCTCGTATGCGACGCCCATCGCTGCGGGTATCGCGGCGTTTCTCTTACTCTATGCAAGGGTGCATGTGCCCGAAATGGCTCAGGCGTTGAGAAGCTTGAAGAGAATGAGAGCGATACTGAGGAAGGTTGCTGAAAAAGGGGGCATGTATAAGCCACGGGACGGTTATCATTTTATCGATTTGAGTTTATATAACGATAGCCTATTTGGGAAAGAGAAGGAGTACATTGACTTCATCATTCGAGATATCTTAAGCAGTAGTTAACGGAAGGGAATGGCCCAATTAATGAGTACTACCACTCAATATATATAACATGCAGACAGCAGAATCCACAGCCACGTGAATTTCCTACTCACAATTGTCCTTCGGAACATGCTGAACCTCCGGAATGGCACAAAGCACCAGCTCATCATTCTCTATCAACTCTTCCTTCACGAACCCTGCCACATCGTCATCCGTCCATTCCGCCCCCTCTACAATACTCAATCCAGGCCCATTCCTCCCCTCACTCACATGCCCCAGCACCGCACCCTTCCTATACTCCTCCTCTCTGCTCACTGCACCCGTCTTCCTCTCAACCACGACCTTCCGCACTCGAAACGCAAAAACGAAATCACTCGCCCCTTCCCAAGACACATGTTCTTTGATGCCTACATTCACACCGACATTACTGCCGCCTCCCACCGGGACACCCGTACACGACGCGTCGGCCCCGGCGCCAATGGTCCCATCGACCGCCCTCCCCTTAGACGACCGGCCTGTCGCGTAGCCCCTGACGATCTTCAGCCCTGTGATCACGTATACGCATTTGCGGTATCGGGACTTCTCTAGGTAGCGCCGCACCGGCTCCGCGGAGACGCAGGCCTGGATGTACTCCGGGTCTGGGAGGAATTGGGTCGTCTCCAGACTTTCGAATGTGAAGTGGGACGTGTCACTGTTCATTTGTTGGCAAGGCAAAAGGAGGAAAGGGGCGAAAGGGGACTAAGACATCACCGCCCAAATAGGAAAAAAACTGAATCTCACATACGTCGCCTCCAAGTCAACGGCAGCGTCAATGCCGAGACCGAGCACAGCATTCAAGAACGTCGTGAAGACGCCGAATCCGCCGCCGATGAGCTTCTCCCTCGAGAACGTGACCCTTTTCTGCGTCGTAGAGAAGACGGCAGCTGTAGAAGAGTCGTCCGGCTTCGGCGCTCTGTAGAGCGCCCGCTCGGGCGCCCTGACAGAGGCGATAACGTTGCCCAGCTGGATGGGTCCGGCCGGGGGGGACGGGTAATCCCACGTTGGCGCGAGGAAAAAGTAAAGCGCACGATTGGCCATACTCTTTCAATTTGTAGCGCAATAATAACCGGTTATAAATCAAGAGCACATGGCAACATTTATATTGAATTCAACTTTGTCCCATTTGGTTGGAACACTAGGTCTCGGTTCATTTTTGCCCTTTTATACACTCCATGAGCCCTGCACCGTAGACTTGGTATATGCACTGAGCAAAGCGGGGTAGCAAGCTAATGCGGTAAAATAGAACATGACAGGAAAGTGGCTGTTTTTCAACTGCTACCAGATTGGCTCGCTTATCAAACCCATGCTGTTGCTGCCTGGGTTGAAAAGTGCATAAACTGTGCTTCTAAATGGCAAACCCCTTTTCCTGTATTTATTGTCTCTGCATATCAGGAACTGTTAACTAGTAGTTATATTAGGAATCTTTGTTATTGAACAGTTGATATTGCCACAACATTAAACACGACCTGTCGTTGCTCTTCATTTTAATGATTGGGGACTTGAGATGTTGACAGCAGAGTTATAAATATTTTAACTTCATAGAACATGGTATTATGTTTACAGTATTTTTAAAACAGCACTTTCTTAATGGCCAAGTTTTGTCAACCAAGTGTAAAATCTTTCGACCAAGTGATACTTATCTTAGAGCAACTAAGTCAGTCGATAATTAATAAATTATCTGCATTAGCAGGTCATTCATTGTGAAAGAGCAGTAAATGTCTGACAGACAAGTTAGAAGGTCTGGTGCAAGTAGATAAACAGTGCTTCCAATTGTTCAAATTCGTGAATGATTAGTTACTTTACAACTTTACATACAGAAAACAGACCTGCACCTGCAATGGAGACTTTGAATACAAGTGTCAGCTGTTGCCAGGCGTCACCCTTGCCAACGCCCTGAACTTGGAGCTAGGGCACGGACCAGCTGACAGGATCCAGGATATTTGATATTTGGGGGAAGTACGAAGTAGGCAGCTATGAATTGTTCTCGTCTCCCCACCGCCACTTAGTCACTTACTAATGCAGTATCATCAACCTACCAGTGCTTCCTAAGACTTCTAATCATGGCTCGAACGAAGCAGACAGCTCGGAAGAGCACGGGCGGGAAAGCACCCAGACTCGTTCTTGCTGGTTCTCGTGAGGGAAACCCCTATAAGCCACCACCACCGCCGGAGCACAACTATCTGGAAGAGGCGCGGCAGCTTGCGGGCTGGTGGAAGCGGGCGACAGTCATTGATTCTCCGAATGCATCTGTGAGCCAAGATGATTGTGTCTTCGACATCTCGACATCCCGACTAGGCGGTGGGAGCATTATCGTGTTATTCTGCAAACCCGATATATGCGTCAAAGCCAGCGGTCATATGTACAGAATGCATAAACAGGACTTTGACGGCTTTGTCGCCCTCGCCCAGGCTGCGATCGCAGAGAATGCCAAGATTGGAAACTTCTCCACTGGGTCATCCGCCACTTGCCAACCCCATACCATCCTCAGGGTTGTCAGGGGCTTCCAAACCAATGCCCTGGGCCGGACTTGGGCGGAAATCGACCAAGCCCGGTTTACCAGCTTTAGCCCGTGCTCGCCTAGACTCCTTGCGCCCCGATCCCCAAGCCTGGAGTCTTCCGAGGAGAGCGCTGAGCCGGAGCTGCACGCTCTCCCCGCACTGCTTTCCCTCGCATACACCGGCCCCAAAAAGGAGTTCAATCAGGAGGCACAAGAGGGGCCAATCTCCGAAGTTGAGAATATGTATGCCAATGCTGTCTATGGCCGTCTCGCTGAAGAACTCGAGGAAGACGAAACGCAGTGCGAGGTTAGTGACCAAATAGAGGCAGAGTTCCAGGAATATTTGGATGCTAAAGCAGTCCTACTAAATGAGGGATAAAATGTGGTGGTGTCTACCAGTTGAGCAATCAAGACGAGCTGAAACGTCAATGAATAATAATATTAATAGCCGCGACACCTGCATGTCTTTGTGAGGCTTACCAAGGCACTCACTATAATATCAATGCCTGTCTGAAGGAGTCCGGTCGTTCCGGCGATGACTATTCGCCGGAAAAGGATGGATTTGAATGTGTTCGCGGAAACTTAAAGCCGCGGGTTGAAATAGTGACTCGACCATTGCTCGAGGAAGAGGACAAGTATGTTGAATTAAACCAAGGCAGTTAAAATTAACGTAAGAAGTATCGAGTGAGCCTTTCATAATCATAATTATGCCTCGAATGCCGAGTCTTCCTCATTTAAGAGGGTTGTAACACCCCCCCTCAGTCTGCTGCCAAAGCCAAAGATGAATGTTTATCTGTCCTCTATGCTAGAAATCCATGTTATACCTATAAAATACGCCGGTTCTAGTGATCGATACTTAAGGGTGAATATTCCTCTTCCTTGTGAATTCCGTAGGTGTGCACTGTCAAGACTAATTATGCAACATTTCGATTCGGGCCAGCCGCGACAGTCGGGACAGCATAAATCACCGTCTCGTCGTCCTCTAGCAGCTCCTCCTTCGAGAACCCCTGGACCTGGCCATCCATGTCCTCCTCGAAGATATCGAACCTCTTCTCTATTGCAGCGCTGAGCAATGCCCGTCTCTGATAATCTTCCCCGCGCACCAACCCCGTCCTCTTCTTCACCGTAATCTTCTGCACCCGAAACGCAAACACGAAACTGGCTTCCGCTTCCCATGCCACGGTCTTTCTGTTTCCGGACTCCCCACCTACTTCCACCCCTCCCCCAACCGGCAGACTGCCCCAAACTGTCGCGTCGACCTCGGGGCTTACAGCCCCGCTCGCAGCACGGGTCTGAAGCGTCTCGGCCTTTGTGCCTCTCGCCGTCTTCAGACCGGTGACTATGTAGAGTGGCTTACGGTACCGTGACTTGGTTAGGTACAGTCGTACAGGTTCTGCAGCGACGCAGGCTTGTAGATAGCTTTGTTCTGGGTAGAACTGGGTAGTCTCCAGGACATCGAATGATAATCGGCACGTGTTACTATAATCAAGACAAAGAGCCATGAGCCAAGATGTAGTAAGCGCGGTATAGAATAAAATACAGCGCAACAAACGAGTTATCAAACACTCTGTAAAAAAACGTACCTTGATTCCCAGCTAGCTGTGGCATCAATTCCCAGACCCAGCACCGAAGCTAAAAACCTCCCAAATATCCCGAATCGTCCGGCGTGGAGCTTCTCCGTCGCGAACTTAACTTGGGTCTGCAGGGTTGAGAAGATCTCGGACTCTATCTTCGGGTTTCTGTATAACGGTCGCTCCGGTGCCTCGAGGGACGTGATGACGTTGCCGAGTTGAATTGGGCCAGACGGTGAAGCCGGCAGGTCCCATGTTGCCGAGAGGAAGAAGTACAGAGCACGATTGGCCATGATACTGGTTTAACTAGAAGCGCTATAGTCGTTGGTTGATAACAAAGCAAGTGCTATGGCAACATATATGCCAACTTCGATCTTGTCCCGTCACGGAATAGAACTGCAGCGCTATATCAGGTACACTACTGGCACCAAAAGTAGAACGTAATCAAGTCGGACACTTGATGTTTGAAGTTGCATATATAGTACCGTGACATGCCCCATCTCCTTTACTTCCTTCGATTCCTCTCCTCATATGTAATAGTGATCTTTCATAAAACCTATAAGCCCTGCAGCCTAGATTAAATAGGCAGGTATCTGAGCGAGGCGGGGTAGGAAGCCGACTTGATAGCATAGATCACGAGAGCAAAATGCCTGTTCCGCAGCAGACGGAGACGATACAGCTGAGACGGGCCAATGCGACCTTGGATCATGCACCGTGAACAGATTGGTTCGCTTACCGAACAGATGCTGCTGCTGCCTGGGCTGAGGACTCCATCAACCCTGCTTCACTTGTACAATATTGTTGCTGCCAAAAGACAGTCGCCGCCGGGACGTCTTACCGATCGACATGGGTACGTGCAAATATAAGTCAACAGACGTACACCTTTTCTCGCATTCATTATCTCTGCACTCGGTGTCATTAAACTAATAGTCCTTGTAATAGGAATATTCATTCATTGGTTATGCATGTTATATAAAGCAGCTTTATGAATGGTATGTTATATCACGTCCTATCGTATGGTTTTGGTGTGGACCCGGGAAGCCTCAAATGGATAGGAACTTGTTTAAGTCTTGAATAGCGCATGTCAACCTAATATACACCACACACGATCGTAGACTACGGCCTAAATACTGTGGTGGTAGATATATGATCCGATCAGATGTGTGTTGATGCTCTACGTGTCGTCCGTAGTCTCAGTAGAGTCCCCCAAATGCCAGTGCAAGTCAAAGCTGAACATGGCACGGCGGGATTTATACGAAGAACATCGGCCAACCGATAGCTCGTGGATAGCAAGCAGGTGCCGACGTCAAATACAAGATGACAATGGCATTCAAAAACCTATACGCGAGGATGATTAAGTAGCGCAAACCCGCAACGCCTGTTCATGCAGCTTTAAATGTCATAAACGCCAGAGGCACGTGATCTAATTCGGTATCAATAATATGTCAGTAGTGAGTGGGTGAGTGTTCATGAAGTAGTTATTAAATCAACGCAACCCGGCTCGACTCGGTGTTCGTGTTCCCGGAGTTTACCAGCCGGCGCCCGGGCCGAAGTGCGACCCGTTCGGCACGGAGCGGTACGCGCAGGCCTGCCAGTCGCAGCCGCGCTTGTAGACCTCGGTGCCCCACCAGCTGAAGCCGTCCATCCAGCCGGGATAGACGAAGCCGAAGAAGACGACGACGATGCCGAAGGCGAGGCCCGAGTCCAGCGCGGCGCTCAGCGTCATCGTGTACTTGGCCCACCAGGCGGCGGCGCGGTTCTTGAGCACGTGGTTGAAAACGTAGCAGACGACGGCCCAGACCGAGAAGTTGAGGCCCGTCGCCGGCGGGATCCAGCTGAGCGAGCCGAAGAGCACGGGGAGGTTGATCTTGCGGACTATCGTGTTTCGCCTGCCCCGGCCGTAGAGCCAGAGGGGCAGCGGCGCGACCGCGCCGATCAGGAAGCACCACACCAACGGCCGGTACGTGGCGCTGGGGCCGAAGAACTCGGCCGGCCCGACGACGCCCCAGAGGATGGAGCCGTTGAAGTGCACACGGGCGATGGGGCACGTGAACCCGTTGATGGCCGAGGGCGTGCAGATGCCCGGGACGTTGCGGAACATCCAGTTGAGCACGATGATCTGCGTGATGGACGATATGGTCGTGGCCACCATCTGGACCGAGAACAGGATCCTGGGCGGGATTTTCATATAATGGCCCAACTTCAGATCCGCCGCGAACTTGATGCCCTGCGCCGAGGAGATGTACCCATACGTGACGAAGACCATGTTGGCGACCGGACGCCCGGGGAATACGGCGCCACATATGAGTTGGCAGATGAGATAGATGCTGCTGTGTTGATTCGTCACGGCCATGACGATGCCGATGGGTATGAACAGTACGGAGCAGATTCCCAACGCAAGTAGCAGCCCGTACCAAGGTAGATGAACAGGGTAGCTGGAGTCGACGTGTGTAAGATAGAGGGCTTGGGTAAATCGATATTGTTTTGGGGGGCACTTACTATTCAACGACGAAAATGCCAATCGCTGTCATCGAGACAAATGTCAGTAGATACCAGGAAATCGGAGCATCCTTGTACCGCCTCATCAGGCGATTGTGGACGTCTTCACGACTGAGTAGATCTTCGACATTCCCACTCGACATGGTGCCGCTCTCGTGCCTCCGCAAGGGTGCGATCCCGTTCCCATCGCTCCCCAGCGGCTCATAAAGCGGTCTCTCCTCCGCGCCCGTCTCTTTCAGGGACCTCTTCCACTGAGTCCAGATATCTTTCCCGTGCCAGCACGCCGTATGTGTCAACAGCGAGGCCAAGCCGGCAAACTGCAGCCCGTAGCTGAGCACATACGTAATGGGTAGGTATACCCGGCTATATTTCGAGTAGGCGTCTCGGTCGAAAAGAAAATCGGGCGTCAGAATTCTACCGACGTCGTATATATGGCCCGTGTTGTCGAACACGGATGCCGAGAGGATCGGCATGTACGACGAATAGAACAAGTTGCAATAGTACGCGATGGGGGCGATGATCCACATGACAATAACCAGGCCGCCAATGACATTCATGGAGGCCCAGAAGGGCGTGAGCAAGGGAGAGCCGATGTATGCAACTTGCGCCCAGTCGAATGTGATGGGGAATAAACCCAAACCGGACACAACTCCAAATAGATTGGCTACTACGACATTTCGCGGCGCGAACCACGTGATGACGTTGAAGTAACTGAGTGCCGGCATCAGCAGTCCCGGGAGAAAGTAGAATACGAAGGCTGAGAGCCAGACGACGAAGAAAAAGTTCCATCTACTGATCTTCCAGCCGTTTGCTGGCTCATTTTGCTCTTTGTGTAGCGTGGAGAACATGGCTGCCGACATGAGGGTGCCGGGCCAGATCATGCCGCTGGGGCGTACCAAGAATCTCCTCGTCAGACCTGCGAATGTGTAGCCCAGTATCTGTGTCGACAGGGTGAGCAGGAGCTGATAGACTATGCTCGCTTCCTGCTTGTAAAACTGAGTCTGCTCGACAATGATATCGGTTGCGAAGGCAAACCCGAAAGAGACGTTGCTGCTCACATAGACGCAAGTGTGCTCTTTCTCATTCCAAGATCCCTGGGCCAACCAGAGCCGCAGCCGTTGGACGCGACTCTGCTTCCCCTCACGAAAAGTGGCGGCTGATTCAGATACGGGCGTCATGACAGACGTGCGCACGCCGTCAACAAACTCCTCTGCGGGGTCATCGGGTTGTTTGAGTAAATAATCCCACAGGAGGCCGAGTGGGTGGACAAGAAGCAATGCTATGACGGGAGTAATGGCAACACTGGGGTATCGTAAGGAGAAAAACAGATTGGTTGAGGATCCGAGAATGGAGAACAGGCCAGACAGGATCCACATGCGCGGGGTGTTGATGGACAAGGTGATGTTGTCGGTTGGGGAGACGGAGGCACGGACTTGGGGATAGGGCGAATTATCCGGGGGATCGTCGTCGTCTTGCGCGCCACCGACCGCCCCACCGCCGTCGTTGTCATCGTGGTCCCATTCGGCATCCTGTTCCACGCTGGAGCTGTCGGATTTGTCATCGGACAGAATATCGTTCAGTACGGCAGTGTCGGTGACGCCAAAGCGACCCTCGAGCCCAACTACGACGGTCGAACCACCAATCTCATCTGACTGACTTCTTCGCCGCTGGCTCAGTGACGAGGTACTCGCGCGGAAGGCCGTGGAACGACTCAGACTAGCGGACTGACGCCGCCTCTCGCGCGTCGTATCTGTGCTGTCTCTAGACAACGAGGGCGTAAGCTCATCGTCTACGTCTGGGGCGATGGGTGCCGCGCCGTAGGACCCTGTACCAAAGCCCGGCGAGGAGCGTAAGAGAAGTGGTGCTTTGGACATGATCCCCGGACGGCTAGGGATAGCTGACAGCGGGCTCGCCTCGTCTTCTTGGAGCTCGGACACATGAGGAGCATCGCTCGAAGCACGAAGAGAGAGGCTGATGTCGGCGGGGGTCGGGCTAGGCCGGGTAGCGACGGCGGAAGAAGCTGCGGAGGACGTGCGAGAGGGACGAGGACGAGGCCGATGACGAGGACGGGGATCAGAGTGAGGAGAAGAGTGAGCGGGAGCTGCCGGTGTGACCGATGGCGGACTGCAGTGCGAGGTGGTGGCTGCGGACGAATGACAGCTAGAGCTCGACGGTAACGTGGGGACTCGAGCGGTTGCAGGAGAAACGACCGAGGCGGTAGCTGAGGCTGTGGAGCCCGAGGGTGGGTTAGACAAGGTCTTGGACGGGGTCTTGGAAGTGGTCCTAGATTTGGTCCTGGATGTGGTCTCGGAGGGGGACCCGGATGGGGATGGGGATGAGGATAAGGTCACGGATCCCTCATGTTGGTGTTGAGGAGCCTTGTGATGGATCGTCTCTAGCGGGAAGGCTTGATGATGATGCTGCTGGGCGTCGCGTGGCTCATCTGAGGAGGAACGATCATGGTACTCTGTAAGTCTCGCAGAACCGTGAGGCATAGGTAGGTCTATTCATAGAAGGAGAGGTGACCCATAGACTGCACACTGCCGTAATCCTATCGTGTGATGGTGGGTGGGTGGTTGGTTGACAAGAATGGCTAGGCACATGTGTATACTAAGCATGTAATGGAGATATGATGCTGATGTACCTTACCTACCTACTAGGTTAAGTAAAGTAGGGTGGGATGTAGTGTATTGTTACCTTACTTTAGGTATCATGTGGGCGGGTACCTCGCAGGTGGACTTTGGATCATGGGCGTTTCTGCATTCAGCTGGCGTGGATTCACTGCGCGAAGTAGTGTAGGTAGGGAAGCATTGGCGATGCAATAGTGTGGAGGAGACCAGGAGGAGCACTGTGTAGTTACACCCATCCAACTTAGGACCTTCCGTCGCAAAGTCTTGAGGGACTAATTTGCCGAAGTTGGATTCATCGTTGAGCATATTGGAATTGGTAGTGAAAACATGGACGTCAAAAGCATGTAATTGATATTGCAGGTTGTAGTGGAGGTAGACTCAGGAGCATGAATCGGAGATGGATTGATTAGATTGATGGATAAGATAGAAGCACCAAAGCAGCCAATGCATGTATCCCCTGACGTCACACACAGCTTAAAGCATGGTAAGGTCTGTACGTGTGTATGATTTAGTATCCATACGCACGCGCATGTACTTCGTACCTAACCTTCCGTACAGTGGGTCCCCGGGTCGTTCTCACAGCTCTTTAACTTCTTCAGCGCCGTCTTGCTGGACACACTTATGTAGGTACCCGCAGCCGTACATACATACCTGAAGAACCTACGGTACACCAGATCCGGCACGAGAGCCTGATATTCAACTCCCTATTCCAACCCACCCATCTACCCTGCCCCTATTAAATAGGTACCTACTTTACTTATCCTCTGCATCGAGCATGCCGGATGACCAAAGGGAGCCACAACCCGATATGAACTCGTCGACGCTTCGTGCGGCCAAGACTCACTTGCGCTCGCTGATGAAGCAACAACTGTCCCAGCTCTCGCCGGACGCCATAACATCTCAGAGTAAGTAAACCCCGCATAGTAGGAGAGAGGGTTCCTCCAATCAGCCTCTAAACCGATATCGCCACCGCCCTTGTCTAGGCACCACTGCCTTCGAGAGCCTATCGAGGTTCAAGCCGTACAGGGACGCCAAGACGGTCGCCGTCTATCTGTCCATGCCCGGCTGTGAGATTCAGACGGACCCCATCGTCAGACACGCCCTCGCGTCGGGAAAGCGCGTCTTCGTCCCCTACCTCCACAAGTCCGGTCTGGCCCCGGGAGACGGGCCCGCACGGCTGATGGACATGGTAAGTCTGAAGGACGTCGAGGACTACGAGTCCCTGCAGAGGGACAAGTGGGGCATCCCGAGCGTCGACGGTGCCACCGTCCACGAGCGACAGCGCAGCATAGGCGAGCTGGACGGGGAGAGGTCCGCCGATGCACCGCTAGACCTCATCCTCCTGCCCGGCGTCGCCTTTGACCTGGATCCCGAGACCGGCGCCGTCCGGAGACTGGGGCATGGCAAGGGCTTCTATGATTATTTCCTACACCGCTACGCGTTGGCTACCAGGGCGGGGAAGAAAGCGTCATCGAATGATGGCGCGTCTGTATTACTATATGCTCTAGCTCTCAAGGAACAGATTCTCTCCCCCGACGCGGCGGAGGCTGTGCCTGTTGGGCCTCATGACCAACCATTAGATGGCATCATCCTGGGCGATGGCCAAATCAAACAGGCCGCCGCTAGCAGCGCGTGAAATTAGCATAGAACAGGCATGCTGATCACGTCCTCGCTCCATCCTGTCCGTGGACCCGTGTCCGTTCGTTTAGGATATTCTTCGTCGAAGCGTCTGCTAGTCCTGTACTTTTAGAAGAAACAAATGTCCTCTTTTGTCATCGGGACACGCCTTGCTGTGTGCTACCGTTTCGTAGTTATATCGCCTCTTGGATCAGAGACACGTTGTCGCCCTTCAGGAGAATTTGTCCTGAATACGGTTAGTCCTTCTCCCATTGTATATAGAGTTGGCTTGATGCATGTCTTCTGCCATGAACGCACCAAGTTCTCTCCGCTTCTCCTCGGTGTTCGTCTTTGAGATCTGTTTGACTTCGACGGCGTCGTCGATTACGAGGTTCATGAACTCGTCGAAACCCTACATGCGAGCTTGTCAGTTGCCATGGCATTTTCGATATGGGTTGCGCGTGCACGTGGACTACCCACCCTGATCTTGCCCTCAATCCTGATCGACAATTGCTCGTACAGCCAGATCTTGACGGGCGCGTGGGCCTGAAGCAGCTTGAAGATGAAATTGATGGGAGGCAGCAAGACCTTGCGCCCGCCACCGCCACGGCCGGTCATCTTGTCCGAGAAGAAGAGGAAATGTCGAGTTGGATCTGGTCGGAGTCGGGGTCGGGGTCGGGGTCAGTAGAATTGGTTAGTGAGTGAGTATCAGCGAGTTAGGGTGCGCGAGAAGCTGGACGAAGTCGTTGCACGTGGAGTGAATGATTGAATTTGAAATTTGACAAGGCTGGGCAAGTCAATACGACAATACCGGTGTAGGTTAGGTACCTGGATGTACCTACTGGGCCTTGTGTTAGAGCTGAGGCTCAGGGAGATCGATGTATCCCCGTACTTCTTCGTACATGGTACCTCAAGTGGTAAGTACCTAAGTACTGTAGCGCCACATCTCAACCCCTCCATCAACCCAAACAACAGACCTGAGGCCACGCCACATGTCCCCCTGTTGCTCTGTAAGTACCCAGGTACCTCTAACTACGTTATACATGTCCCTGTCCCAGTTCCATGTGATATCGAACACATCCACATCTCCAGACCCCCCCGATCCCCACCCTACATTTTCCTCATTCCGCGAGCCTTGTCGCGCATCTCCCACCTCCCACCTCCCCCATAAGCCTCCTCGGCTCAACCTCCCGCTCAACAACGTCCTGAGTCATCGCCATCACACCCTTTTAGAGGACGCCCTATCCCGGCAGGTGTCGTCTTCTTCCTCGCCCTCTCCTGCACAGCAACCTCCCGTGTCATCTCTCTTCGGCCATCCTCGCTCGTCTCTCGTCTCCGCGCATCTTCCAAGGCAGCAACAGCTGCTGCCATCAGTCTGCGTACCCACCCCACCGCTCTTGACCCGACCCGGTCCGACGGACGCTGCGCATCATGGCGACGAACGGCGTGCAGCAGTCTTTTGCTCTGGCAAATGTGCTCCAGGCCATGCTGACCATGCGGGGTGGGGACCCGGAGAAGAAGCAGAGGGCTACCAAGTACTTGGGAGAGTTCCAGAAGTCGGTTCGTACATGATGGCGAGATACCGCTAGGCCGTGGACCTGCTGCCGAGTGCTGGCTGTTGCTGACGTGTGCCGTGCTAGACAGCCGCATGGGCTGAGACCATCAACATCCTGAAGTCCCCTGCCGACTCCGTCGACAAGCTCTTCGCCGCCACGACCCTGAAGGGAAAGGTGCCATCACCCCAACATCCCCGAGTGCCGCGCGAGCATCCTTGCACTAACCAGCCGAGCTCGACTCTAGATAACCTTCGACCTGCAGAGCCAAGTCCCCCCCGGGGAGATGGTGGCCGTGCGCAACCAGCTCCTGGAGCTCCTGCAGCTGTATGCCTCTGGGCCCAAGCCCATAAGAGTCCAGCTCTGCGTATGTCTGGCTATCCTGGCCATTCAGATGAAGGAATGGAAGGATGTCCTCGCCGTGGTGGTATCATCGCTGGGTAATCAAGTCGAAAGCCATGCCTGCATCCTGGACTTTCTGAGAGTCCTCCCCGAAGAGGTGACAGAGGGACGCAAAATCACCTTGACAGTACGTGGATCGAAAAACACTCGTGCGACCTTTGCCTTCTCACACTTCGACGGCACTCCGTGGCGGGACGATACGCCTTGCGTCAGAGTCTAATCGGTTCTCGTTTAGGAAGAAGAACTCAATCAGAGGACAACTGAACTTCTACAAGACAACGCACCACAGGTTGTCCAGCTCCTCATCAACTATGCTCAGTCATCTCGTAGGTGTAGTCCTGACCCTCAAAGCCCAAGCATCCTGCTGATTCTCGACGTCTAGCCGAGGCCGCCACAAATCCTCAGCTCTACGAGTGCATAACCTCTTGGTTACGAGAGGTCCCTATCAACCAGATCGTTAACTCACCTCTACTTAACTTCATATTTAGCGCACTGGACGCAGATGTGTCCATGCAAGCAGCCGCCGAATGTGTTTCGACGATTGTGAAGGAGACAAGGGAGTTTGACGAGAACATCGATACCATACAAGTACTTCTACCCCGAATCCTAGCGCTTCGCCCGAATATCCAGAAATTTGTCGATCAAGAGGACACCGAATCATTCAAATTCTTGACTAGGGTGTTCGCGGAAGCAGGTAATGCCTGGGTCGTTGCTATTGCACGCGAGACTAGCCATTTCAGACCATTGGTGGAGACGATCCTGGAATGTGCTGCGAGGGACAAGGAGCGGGACGTCATTGATAACACCTTCGAGTTTTGGTACGAGCTCAAACAATACCTCGTCATTGATCGATACATCCAAGCAAGAGTGGAGCTTGTCGATGTTTATTCAAAGCTCGTCGACATACTATTGGAGCACTTACAGTTCCCTGAGGCTGAGCCAGGGAACGAGAAAGACCTGTTTGACGGAGACCGGGAGGCAGAGGAAAAATTTCGTGAATTTCGGCATCAAATGGGAGATACTCTCAAAGATGCATGCGAGGTCTTGGGTGTTACTGAGTGCCTCACGAAGGTCCTGGACGCCATCAAGCTCTGGATGCAAAAGTATGCGAGCATGGCAACGGACGTGAACGTGCCGCATTGGCAGAAGCTTGAAGCGCCCCTTTTCGCTATGCGCGCGATGGGTCGCATGGTCGATCGGGATGAGAACATCGTCCTTCCGCAACTCATGCCACTCCTTGTCCAAATGCCCAGTCACGAGAAGCTACGCTTTGCCACGATCATGGTACTGGGTAGATACACGGAATGGACTGCCGAACATCCCGATTTCTTAATGCCCCAATTCAACTACATCGTCTCCTCGTTCGGAACAGGTTCGAAAGAGATTGTCCAGGCAGCGTCCATGGCACTCAAGTACTTTTGCACCGATTGCAAGCATCTACTAAGCGAGCAGGTCACCCCCCTACAACAATTTTACGAACAAATCCTCGACAAACTCCCGCCAATCAGCCAAGATGAGGTCACGGAGGGAGCCGCCTGCGTAGTATCAGTACAGCCGAAGGAAGAGCTGTATAAGCTGCTCAAGCTATTTTGCGAGCCGTTAATCCAGAGGCTGATGGTCAAGGCAAATAACGCTGTCGACAACAATGGGAAGCTTGCCCTTGCCGATCACCTACAGCTGATCACAACGTTCACACATATCGTCGTGACCATACCCCCGACCGAGAAGGGCGAAGAAGACCCCGTCATAAAATACTGGCAAGAAGTATTCCCAATTCTAGCCAAAGTCTTGACAAACTTCCTCGACTTCACACCCATATGTGAGAGAGTATGTCGTTGCTGGAGACTGATGGTCCTCGCCCACAGGGGGGCCATGGCACCGATTCTGCCCGCCATGGCAAACGAGCTTGCCAGCGGTTTTGCCAATTCGAGACAAGGATGCTTCCTATGGGTGACTGGTGCGATCCTGAGAGAGTTTTCAGATGATCGAGAACAAGTTGACGCTGCCATGTCCGAGGGTATCTACACCTTCTTCGAAGCACAATCGACAAATGTGCTACGCTTTCTCAGCAACCTGACCCCGCAGGAGCTCCCTGATGTCACAGAAGACTTCTTCCGCCTCGTGGTCGACGGGCTCCTCTACTATCCGCAAAAGTTTATCCCATCACCTCTCTTCGCCCCCATCTTCGAGGCGGCTGTGTCGGTCCTGGTGTTAGAGCAGCGCGAGCCTCTCTCTGCTACTCTCCATTATATCCGCGATGTTTTGGCATGGGGCGCTCGTTACTCACCGACATCCAACGACTACCTGCCGCAGCCGGTTGTTGAGCAACTTAGGGGGATTGTCAAGACACTTGTGGCTGCGCAGAGTGAGATGTTGATTAAGCGCATTCTCGCTGGCATGATGATCACATTTCCAAGCGACTGCTTCGCCGATGCAAGCGGTGCATTGCTCACATTATTCGAGATATTGCCGGATCAGACCATGGCACAAGTGGATTCGACTCTCCGCATGCTCCCCGCCGGGACTATCACCACGGTCGAGGTGGATCGTCTGATGATCAAGATTAAGGATCGACTCAACGCCAACGATACCGGTGATGTTCGGCAAATCCGCTCTCTCATGCAAGACTTCACAAACACATATCGTAGAAGATACATCGCGCCCCGAGATGGTCTGGGCCAATTAGAAGGCTCACGATTCCGATTTGACGGTTAGGAGCTACATGTCACCAGAAGACGGGAGAAATTGGGTGGGTGGGTGGGTGATAGCAAAGACCCAGTAGACACAAGATGTGCTACTGTACTGGGCTCAAGAATGATCTGATCAATTTCGTGAGGGACTTTTGAGGCGCAAAGGAAGGTTGAAAAGCGAGTAAATCCTCTGAACGAAGGCCCGAGGGGAGGGTGGCGGAGCCAAAGAAGTTCAGTTTACGACACGGGCGGTATTATGTAATAGCAGTGTGTAAACTGCGGGAGTATATAGATACCGAGCGAGACGAACGAACCAACGAACGAAATACCTGCAGTACACTACCAATTGCAATGGGAGCCGGGGGAGATGAATGATGGGAGAGGTTGTGTGGTCGGCGAGAAGCTGCAGTGGTCTACTAAGGTAGGTAGATACTTTAGTTACTTAAGATAGGTAGCGCACGGTAGATTAGAATCCAAAACGAGGAATTACCGAACCGTACTTGGACTCTGGAGTTTGGGGAATGATGTGTTATACCCGGCATGGTTTTATGCTAAGAAATTTTTTGGTGAGATATACACGCGGTAAAATTATTAATGATATACGAGAGAGTGTTGATATTGTTGTTTTAATAGCATACAAGTGAAAATAGGTCGGTAGGCATTGAACTTGAGCGACGATTAAGGTTGTTCGAGAAAGAAAAAAATCCCTTATCGATCAGAGACTTATAATTATAAGTTTATTCCGAATCGCATTATCTACCTAAAACTATTTGTATGTTGCGATGTTACAAGGTGATGGGATAACATGTTCACTTTAGGTTAGGTAGCTGTACCTGTGCAGTTGCTTTTTTCGCAGTTACCTATCACAGTCTATTGATGCAGTTATTTCTAGAGCCGCGGATCCGGTCCGATCCGATCCGGACGCGGACTCTTCAGCGGTTGATTCCTAGTGTGGTTCGGCCAGGTGCTCGGCGGATATGTAGAATGCCAAGCAAGGTACTTAGGTACCAACTCCGTACGCTTACACTATTGTCCCGTACTTCGCCAGCCCACGCAGACCGATAACGATAAGAGCTCAACCGCGGCGCAACTCCAAACGTCAATTGACCTACCTCCCCTCTGGGACTTGGGCCTGCATCACAATTCAACGAATTCAACAAAGCCAGATCGGAACTCCTCAGTAGCGTGAGCCTTGCGAGCCGGACGATCCAGGTCACAAGTGCACCGGCCCCATCTACGCAAAACTCAACGACGGTGTCCATTTGCGATTGGGCCGACCGGCACTCCCATACATGATGCACCGCCCCGGCGCCGTCGCGCGACCACGGTCCATCTGCCAGATCTGCGAGTCGATATCAGCTCAACATCGCCGAGCCTTCATACCCTTGGTAAATGCTCGAAATACCTCACGACGTCCTCATCAATCTCGGCGGGCGGCGGGCTCTCTCACAACACCACACATACCACCACAGAGTCGACCCCCACTGAGTCGCGCATCGTCATCGACCGCATCGCCGAGTAGCCACCGAGCCCCGGCAGCAAAGAGCAAGGCGGGTGAGGGTGAGGATGAGGGTGAGAGTGAAAGTGCGCTGGCCCAAACAGACCATGGAGCCGCGCCGAGTCTTCACCCCGCCTCCGTAGCCGATATCATGGGCTATCTGAAGACGGGCGTTGCGAGAGTCACGGCGAGCCGGGGCATCCCGTCTGAGCAGAACGTGAGCGCCGCTCTCGGGGTCTGCGACATGTTGGCCACCTGGTTCACCGACGAGTCCGTGCGGCCCCAGATCACACACGCCATCAGCGAGTTAGACTCGACCGCCTCGACACTGCTGTCGCTAGAAGGCGAGGGGGAGAGTCAAGTCGGCGCGAAACCAGCCGCGGCGGCAGCGCCATCGGTAGCACCAGCAGCAAAGAAACCAACAAAACCAGCAGCAGCAGATCCGACAGAACCGTCTCTGCCGGAAGGACTCGAGTACTCGGCCAAGATGCGCGAATTGATCAACAAGATCTCCGAGACGGCCTACCTAATACTAGCCCACCCTCCCGTGCTCATCACGCCGAAGCTCCTGGAGCAATACGTCAAGATCCAGGCGAAGCTGGGGAGGCCGGAGACGCTGCCCCGGATATTCCAGCTATACGCCTCGAAGCCGGTGCCGCGCGAGGGCGCCTCCGGCTCCGCGCCCCTGAGCTACGGCAAACCAAACCCCAACCGCGCGGCGAGCGCCGTCGAGCCGGAGACGGTCGAAGCGGCGCTCGACACGGCGATCGAGGCCAAGAACCTGGACGCCGCCGTCGGCATCATCGAGAACACGTACGCGACGACGGCCTTCGTGCGGAGCAAGCTGCTGCGGTACGGCCTGCTGCCGCTGGGCGCGTTCGCGGCGACCCCGCTGGCGGCCTACGTCGTCGCGAGCAACTTCTCGGGCCTGCAGCAGGCCATGGACGGCGCGACGGCCACGGGCGTCGCGTTCGCCGGGATCCTCGCGTACGTGGGGTTCACGGCGTCCATCGGCGCCGTGGCGCTGACGACGGCCAACGACCAGATGAGGCGCGTCACCTGGGCGCCGGGCATGCCGCTGCGCAGGCGCTGGGTCCGCGAGGAGGAGAGGGCCGCGCTCGACAGGATCGCGTGCGCCTGGGGATTCCAGGAGCCCTGGCGCCAGGGCGAGGAGGAGGGCGCCGACTGGGATGCGCTGCGCGAGTATATTGGGCAGAAGGGCATGATGCTTGATCGCACGGAGCTCATGGAGGGTATGGAGTAGACTAGAGCTGGGTTCCCGGGGTGGGGTGGGGTGGGGGGCGTATATATGTGCATGATGTTATATATGTATGATGGTGCTCAATATTGAGTACTTGGTATAGATGGTATTATGTTGCCTCCGTTCGAGGGAAATTATTTCGAAAAGCAATATAAACACGTCTTGACCATACCCCCTTGCAACGACTCATCGGTCCTTGCTGCTTGCATTCCGCTAATTAAAGGAGCAGTTGCTGTAAAACATTGAAGTAGCATGTCTTGGTTTCTACTATATATATAGACGTGATCTCTGCTTGCTGTTTTGTAGCCAATTCTAGTTACAATAGTTTTTTTTCGGCTACCTAGATTTTTCAAGTAAATCATCAGTTGAATGGCTGAGAAAGCTTTTAGCCTTTTCGAAAGTGAGTAAAAAAAAAAGGGGGGGGGGGGGGGGGGGGGCCCCCCCCGGGGCAAAAGGGGGTGAAAAAACGACTAAACCATGTAAATACAAAAATATTAAACAAAAAAAGGTTAAAAAGCAAAAAAATTTAAATCAGAT